>JACBAH010007295.1:0-25904 GCA_014282315.1 Neospermospora avenae | reverse complement strand
TCATTCGTAACACAGTATCTACATTCCAGGCTTGTTTCCAGGCCTCGGTTATGAGTGCATGTGTCAAATGGGCAAAGGAACAAGTTGACGCTTTCAACATTATTCTAGCCAGACAGCTTAGCAGTACAGAGCGCGGTGGGCCATTATGGATGGACTGTATGAATCAGGCCAAAGAACATGCCAGAATGTTGTCAGAGGTTGGCCTGGACTTCAAGAGCTTGATAGGGCGCGATATTTCCGACTCAAGCCAGACTGCACCTGTTGGCTTGGGTTTAACACAGTAGAAAATTGTAGAATATTTGCCTCATCCTAAGCAATCATCCTGCCTAATTATCTCCCATCGTGAACGTTTCGCCTTTGACACGACTGGAGTTCAGTCTTGCACGCTCTTGCCAACGTAAATAAGCGAGCCAGCTCAACTCCAATTCCGCAGTGCGGCGACCAAGAGATCTTCCACCTCCCTCACGACAACAATCCTCCCTGTGATACCCCGCCGCCGCACAACAAGACAGTTCCCAGTCGCAAACTTGCAACCCCACGTACCTTACCTAATTCCCAATTTCGCGATATTTTCGTTGCACACGACCGACCAGCCTTGTCTGGGAACCTCACCGCGTCTCGTCATTTGAGCTCAAGCTCCCCGCCCTCAACACATCTCCCTACGCCGACAACAACCACCGCCCATCATGGATACCAACATGGAGGATGTTGGCAGAGCGCCAGAGCCGTCCCAACTATCTCCAGTCGAGGAGCCCACCACTATACCAACTCTTGACGGGTGGATCGAGAGCCTGATGAAGTGCAAGCAGCTGGCCGAGGTCGATGTCCAGAGGCTCTGCAATAAGGTATGTGGTCATCGGCAGATTTTGAAGGGGGCTGTCAGAGGATCAAGGGCAAGCTATAGATGAAGTTCAGTTCTGATACCACAATCTGTAGGCTCGAGAGGTTTTACAGGATGAGTCCAACGTCCAGCCAGTGGTAAGCTTTACGAAATAAACATTGCCCGCCTCGCGCTTACACAAGACAGAAATGCCCCGTCACAGTCTGCGGTGATATTCATGGTCAATTTCACGATTTGATGGAGCTGTTCAGAATTGGTGGTCCAAATCCAGATACCAACTATCTTTTCATGGGTACGCGGCGTGCCTGAACTTCGTTCGAGTGCTGAGAAACTGACATAATGAAGGCGATTACGTTGATCGAGGATACTACTCCGTTGAGACTGTTACTCTGCTTGTTGCTCTCAAAATTAGATACCCCCAAAGAATCACCATTCTCCGTGGAAATCACGAATCCCGCCAGATCACACAAGTCTACGGCTTCTATGATGAGTGTCTCCGAAAGTATGGCAACGCGAACGTATGGAAGTACTTCACAGATCTGTTTGATTACCTCCCCCTTACCGCCCTCATCGATCAACAAATCTTCTGCCTTCACGGAGGTCTCTCGCCCAGTATCGATACTCTCGACAACATCCGAGCCCTTGATCGTATACAAGAGGTTCCGCATGAGGGCCCCATGTGCGATTTGCTATGGTCGGATCCAGATGACAGATGTGGTTGGGGAATATCTCCTAGAGGAGCTGGATATACCTTCGGACAGGATATCTCGGAGGCTTTCAACCACAATAATGGCTTGACACTGGTTGCAAGAGCACATCAATTGGTAATGGAGGGGTACAACTGGTCCCAGGATAGGAATGTGGTCACAATCTTTTCAGGTAGGTCGGGAACAGCTTTTTGATTTGGATGATGCTAAATTTTGTAGCTCCAAATTACTGCTACAGATGTGGTAATCAGGCTGCGATTATGGAGATCGATGAGCACTTGAAGTATACCTTGTAAGTGCTGTTCAAAGTTCTCTCCCATTATCCTGCTAACACTCATAGCTTACAATTCGACCCTTGCCCGAGAGCTGGTGAACCAATGGTTTCTCGCAGTAAGTATATCTGCCATCTTTCCATCCACAAGCGCTAGTTCTGACATCCACAGGAACACCCGATTATTTCCTCTAGACCATGATTCCAGGCGCCACACTATGCTATTTCCAAGCATGCGACAGAGCACGCAGTGGTTTGTTTGTGTACGTACCAAATATCATGAAAACTCCATGAAGGTTCGAAATGGCGAGGTTAGTCGGAGAAAAAGCATGAAGATGCGAATCCAGATGCTAGGCTCGACACATTGTACCGTAGACTTGCATTTAGACTCTGATAAGAATGCAAAAACGATTGATATGATGAGGAAAGTTTTGCGTACTCGGGTAATTAGGCATGTTTCCATAGCCTGTGCAATGTTATCATGGGTCGAAACAGTTTCCCATGTCTGCAGCTGAATCTGAAAAGTGAGTTTGCGACTCGGCCCAAGTTTTCCTCTGATGCCGTGGGTGAGCGAAGCGGTGTGACCATGGCTTGTTGATGATACCGATGATAGATGATACCATCCATACCTAGGCTAGGGATGTTCTCCGTCTGTTGCCAAAACTCGCGTAATCGCATGGGACGATGAGAATATGATTTCTAGTAATCCTTGATCAACTTGTGGCAAGGGTTCATGGAAAGGGCCAGAAAAGATGACTACCTAGGTACCTTATCTTGCATCTCGCATTTCCCCCTCCGCATCCAGGCTGCCAGGTCACTAACACACTACTTTTCTACGACATCATACTGCACTGCACGGGGACCGTTATACCGCCTGTAAGTCAAACAGCGAGGCCGATATTTACACGAACACATTACGGTACAGCTTTCACATACGTCAGTGTTTTTCTCTCGTTTCCTGTGGTACGAGTGTTGGGTATGTACCTACGGATAGGTCTTTTTTCCAAAAGCCCACAGATGAGACCGGAGATCATGATGGCAGTCCGGATGAGACAAAAAGCGGCGTTGTAGATTGGTCTGGCCAAGTTTGGACAGAGTACTGTGAAATTTATGACGAATTATATGCGAATTATAAGTTTCTAAGACTTTAAAATATAGAAAAGTGATCAGATAGCTACCTATAGATCTCACTACTACTGCACCTCTGCGAATAATGAATCAATTGTGAAGCACAAGCACTTCTTCACTCCCTCTCTAGCTGCGGTGCCGCCTCAACCAAAGCCGGAGAGACAGCAACCCAAACGCCGACACTTGGCCTCTCTAACTGGCTCTCCAAACGAGAATTAAGCCACACGGTCTCGCGCCCTCCCAAACACCGACTTGCCCTCTTTACCCACGAGGTAAGCTGGTAAGGGTGTACAGATGTAATTCACCACAATCTAGAAGTGCATCAGATCTCCGGAGCTTGTTTTTGCTTAAAACCCGACGTACGAGACTTGGCGTGATCATGATGTTTGACGGGAGGTTTGATAAAGAGGTGGCTGCCCGCTGTTTTCGATGTGGCTTTGTTTACTTTGGGACATGCGAATCTGAAGTACAAAAACCAACACGTTGAAATCTTGCGGAAGTTGCGGCCTGCTGTAGTTTCCTTGTCTGTTAGTTCGCACTGGATACTGGCTAGGCTATTGAGAACATTTTACTTCAACACGTATTTCGATCTGAACTCAATTCACTAGACGTTTGACGTCTCATCTGAAGGCTCGAGAGGCCAAGTCTATGAGCTGGGATATCAGATAAACTCCCGGAGAGGTGAGCTCCTGTCCCTCTACAGTTCTTAACGCAATACTGACGGACGGCAGACAATGTCTAACCAATCTGGTCCACCAGGACCACTGCACGCACCCTACCCACCACCAGTAGCAAACTTAGGCGGCGTACCATCCAAGAGCATCGATGATCCCATTACAGCCGTCTTCCTGTTCCTGTTCGTACTAGGTGCTGCAGCGCATATGACAATCCTTCAAGTCAACATGCGGCGCGGTCACAGATTCATTATCTCCGGCCTGCTATTCGGTTTCTGTATGGCTAGAATAACAACCTGCACCATGCGTCTCGTGTTCAGCAGCTATCCGCACAATGTCTCCGTAGCCATAGCCGCCGGGATCTTTGTCGCAGCTGGCGTACTGCTTCTTTTTATCATCAATCTGATCTTCACGCAACGAGTGATTAGAGCAAGACATCCAAACTGGGCGTGGAGCAAACCGTTCTCTCTCGCGTTCAACATCTATTACGCAACCATCGTGTTGCTACTTATAGCACTCATCTTCTGTACCGTTCAAACTTTCTACACTCTCGATACAAATATCAGACGCATCGATCGAGATATTCAACGTCTGGGAGGAACGTACTTCGCGGTGGCAGCTTTCCTACCCATCCCTCTTCTAGGGCTGACTTTCCTGATACCCAGATCAAAGCCCAATTCTTCTGCCACTCTTCATGCGGTCGATAAATTCGGCACCGGCAAATTCAGAACAAAAACTTATATGATACTTCTCTCATCCACTCTCTTGACGTTCGGAGCTGCATTTCGTGCTGGGACTTCATATCTCCCGCGTCCACGCAATGATCCAGCTTGGTATCATTCGAAGGCGTGCTTTTATATTGTCAATTTTGCGATTGAGATCGTGGTTGTCGCGCTTTACGTTGTGGTGAGGGTTGATAAGAGGTTTCATGTGCCGAATGGGAGTAAGGGACCTGGTGATTATAGCGGAACGCAAGGGAAGAGTCGAGAAGAGAATGGAGGAGTTTTGGAGAGAACCAATACTGAGGATGAAGCCTTTGGTGGAGGTGAGGAGAGGGAGAAGCCTGCGGATGTTGAGATGGGAAATGCGAGCTTGCATGAGATCGAGCGACTGCATACTATAGGCTTCGGGGAACCAGCTCATGTCGTGGTTGCTGGGGACGGCTTAAGGTTGAGTCGCGTTCCAGCATTGAAGTCAAGTGCTGAAGAGGAGAGGAAAGCTTCGAAAGAGGTACAGATCCCTGGTGTCGAGCAAACTCCGCCACAGATAGATGAGCTCAAGATTTGAGTGTATAATTGGGGACAGGTCTTTGCGAAAGAGACGACTGGCTCTCGCATCTGACTAACATTCATCCCATATCATGATGTTTTTTTGTGTGAAATATTAGCATTGCGTTCGGCGTTGCGTTGTGGAAAGAAGTAGAATGAAGTACTAGAATAATCTCATGACATTTGAAATTTCCTATGGGAAAGTCCTGAAATGAGTTTGTGACTTTAAATAACTACCTTATTGCAAGTACTCTACTATCTTAATGACTTTACGTTGCAATTCAGTTCTCGACTCACAGTTGACCAACAGTCCAGCTTCGACATATCAGTGCATATTCTACAAAGTGCGTTTAATCATACCCAGTCAGTCGTCAAGAACAGAGCCTACATTTATTCGTAAGGCCCCTTTCAATGGAGTGTAATGATTTATTTCACTGTTTATTCTACATGCTCCGAATTGGTTTCCAGGTCCTATTTCGTGCCTTGCTAACAAAATCATAAGTTTCAAGTCAATCCCAAAACCCCAAGTGAGCTTCTCTCTGTAGATTCTTTTGCTCATTGAAAGTCCGCTGAAAGTCCTGGAGGTCTTTCAGAAACTTCAAACTTTAAATTGACCGTATCAAACCCACAGCAAAGATTCATGATTCAAACAGATATATTCTCGAATTGACGAGCCATTCGGAAGCCAGCCTTGGGATTGAACAATCATCCGTCTGAACATACTGCAGCTTTCGCGATATGCATTAACACGAGAGAAATGCCAGAGGAAATATCTTGATGTTGCATTTCCACTTGACTGATGATTCCTTACGTTTGTGTGATTTAAAAATCAAACAATTCCTCTTCTCAATAGGAACAAAAGTATCAAGCCTTGTCAAGAATTCCAAGAAATTAGGATAAGATACGGAACGGTGCATCTGGTAAATCGTTGTAACGAAGATTACAGTATGAATAAATCCGCGTGATACTCCTCCTAGTTAAGGTAATCAAATTTCTTTCCTGTTGTCCCACGCATTCTAGGTAGGTTCATTACAACTGTCAATATTGATGCTCGCTCGCCTGCCTTACCCCAGTCGTCGCTTCCACTTGGGCGTTGAGAGTGGACGCGGAAGCTACTTGGAGAATGGCCAATCATGTGTGTCTTCTGGTCCAAACCCCGCCTGGCAGTGGTGGTCATTTAAACTCAGAGGCGTGTCTGTATAGAGTTTCGTCCCGAAGTGGGTGGCAATAGCCCTACTATCGAAGACAAGTACTCCCGCTTGCCAGATGATATGATAGAAAACCCCTTATCTGGCTAAAGCTTATCGTAACAGGTGATTTCATAACCACACACCAACGGCCCTCATTTGGCCGTGCTTTTCATCTCGAGGGAATGAAGATTGATACCTACGCACCACCACCTAGCAAAGATCGCATCGCATCGCCAAACTCGAGCTCGAAATGTCGTTGACCACGCAAGATACTTCAAGAGCCCAGTTCTCGAGCGCGAATGCAGGTGCCGGCCGTCAAAACGTATTTCAAGTCCAGCCAAATCTGCCAGTTCCCTCGCCGTCGCAGCAAGCTTTACAGCAGCAGCAACAACAACAACAACAACAACAGCGCAGCTTCAGCGTCAATAGACCACCCCACGGCAGTATTCGTCCCAACTTGCAACAAGGTCAGCAAATCCTCCAGCACAAATCACCATACACCACGCCCTACCCTCACAATAATGCACAAGGCGGAGGACCTCGTCAAAATGGCAGTGTCGGAATTGGCGTCTCTGCGGAACAGCAGATTGCCCAAGGAGTGCTGGGCGCATCTGCTGCTTCTGGCACAAGTACCCCGCAACGACGACCTCCCCCTCTAGGAACGCAAATTCATATGCCACCGCATGGCACACCCCCAACGCAACCTATGAGTGTCAATCATGCTATGAACCCTATGAATCCATCTACAGTCCAGCAAATCCAGAGACAATCCCAAAATGCATCTCCTGGGCTACAAAATATCAGTGCTCAACGGCCTGCTCTGGCTGCCTCCCCGATATCTTCGAACCTTGGAAATAGACCTCGAGATAATTCTCCGGATGTCAATGCGCAGGATATGTCAATGATTGACCCTCAGCTTGCCATCGATCAACAGCTTACCGAGCAAGCTATGCTGGCAGCTAGCCCTACTAATCCTCAAGTTGTTCAAGGAGATATGCTCTCTGCTCCTCCAGGTGGGAGCTTTCCAACCTTCGAAGCTCTCTTCGCATATGCACAAGCTCATGCACTGGCCCACGGCTACGCGTTTGTAATTGGACGATCGAAGCGAGACAATAGAGGATTAAAGAAGGTCTTTCTTATTTGCGACAGAGGAGGAAATAATAAAGAGAAAGTCCCCGGAGAGCAGCGTCAGCGCAAGACTAAGTCGCGGAAATGTGGCTGTGACTTCGGCGTCTATGGATTAGAGGGAAAGGCCGCTTGGGTATTGAGAGCTCGTATGGATGGTGAACATCTGGCACACAATCATCCACCAAGTGAAAGTCGGACGGAGCATCCAGGTGCACGGAAATTGGATCCGAAGGCTATCGCAGCTGTGAAGGCGCTTGAGGAAAATGGTAAGCTTCTATTCATGTAAAGAGCTTTCTATGTACTAATCAATACAGGCGTCTCCGTCAAGGAAACCCTCGAGATCCTCCACCGCGACAACCCCTCCGTCCGTTACCTTCCTCGCGATATCTACAACGCCCGCGCGGCCATCAAGCGAGACCCCTCCCGCGTTAAAGCCACCGCTATGGAGCAACTGCCTACCTTCTACAAGAAGCCACCTCTAACCTTCGAAGAGAAGCTTCGCGCCGAGCTTCGTACCGAAGTAGCAAATGCACAAGCTGAGACAGAGAAGATCAAGGAAGCCTGGCATAAAGAAGTCGAGGAGCTGAAAGAGCAGATTCGTCAGAAGGATAAGCAGATTCAGAAGTTTGAGATGTTTATTGATATTTGTAACGAACGGGTCATGGTGCAGAGGGAGCGGTTGACTGCCGAAGGTGCGGAGGGTAATGCGACTGGTTGAATTATGCACTTTAGAGCATTTCCTAGTATGGAGTCTCGGAATATCGGCTGGCACTTGGTCAGGTTCCTACACCATTGATATGGGACTCGGAGTGGTCAAGTGCATGTTCATGAGAATGAGCGCGCATCTTAGTATCTGGAGATGTCTGCTTTTGGTAAGGGCGTTTTGGGAATTTCATCGAGCTTTGGAGTTATGGTCACCAGGAAGCGGGCGTTCAAGCGTGGATTCACTGGATTGTGAAAACAAGGAAGTCATGTGTTATGAACTGCTCAATTTCCATCGATGAACGCATGCTTAACTTGCTAGAGATGTTAGAATACCTGGGCCTCCCAGAGTATGGGAGAATGGAGGTGGAAGGCCTGTTGAATATTCATCAGCTAGTGAAAATCTGCTGGCTCCTGTAGATCGATTGCTTCTCCAAGTTGTCAGCAAGAGTATGACGAGAGTACAAGACTCACGAAACAACAATGATATTGAAAACAAATAAACTAAAACATATCCCAAACTCGACTCTGCGAATGAGCTTCTACATTTCCCGATCCGTATACTCATTGAGCCCATTTCTCGCAATGTTCACTAAGTTTAATTACCGGCCAAGAAATCGAATAGTCGCCGCGGTTTAATTTGCCAATGCGGTTCCCTCTAATGCTTGCTTGCCTTTCTATATCTAGGTTGGCACTTAGGTAGGTACCTACTCTTTCTTGGTAGTTAGAACGTCGCCGGTCATCGACGGTGAATTTCATTGGGGTGCATATCGCGACTATGTCGCCGGTCCAGAAACCGTTCCAGTACGTCTGCAGAGGATAGGGTAGATGAATCGGCGAGTTTTGTTTTGTTGCCATTACCTATGTCGCCGCCGGTCGAGGATATCGCCGGTCCAATAATGGGGAGGGAATTGACGAGAGGATTTCGGCGAGCTTCATTTTGTTGCAAGTCGTAGTTATTTCGCCGGTCCCCATATGTCGACGGTCTAGTATATCGCCGGTCCAGATGTTCCAATGATGTGAGATAGATGGGGAAGGGACTTTGGCGAGTTTTGTTTTGTTGCACGTCGTAGTGCTGTCGCAGGTCGACAAAACGTACCGATGCGGGTAGTGGCCGGCGAGTTTGGGATGGCGACAAAAAATCATGGAATTGATGGGACGAATAGATGGAGTAAAGACAGTGGAGCTGCACTGCAGTTTGGGCGCTTGAGTTGGGGAGCATCACGGATACGTGGAGGATGTAATCTGTTTGAGCAGGCTCTTGAAGTGATGTGCAATGACTGGATTATTGGGTATGTGCTACGTCCGGAGCGATTTGAACTCTTCTAATGTACCTTATGGATTGCAAAAAATATATATAATCATTGAGCTCTATCTGTCTAGATATCCATGACAGCACCCTGTTTCTCAGTCAATGCGGTCTTATTCTTCCCCTTCCTAAACACCCTCTCATCCCTGGGATCAAACCCTCCATTCCCCCAAGTCGCCCACTCCGGCGTCTCAGGGCCCATGTAATCCTCCGGTCTGAAGTCCTCACCACTTTCCAAACACTCGAAAAATTTCTGATAGTCAATTCTGGTATGCCATTTCCCCTCGACCCTAAAGCGTTCACTAGCGAGTAGAATACAGCAACTGTGTGCATGCTCGGCGGCGATCCCGTACCCAAGACCGCGACGTGCAAGAGCGGCGTTAAGAGCCTCTACAAATGCGCATACTTCTTCGTAGAAAGGCACGTTTTGCATTGTTAGTCCTGCGCCGGCGGAGGAGGATGTGCCGCAATAAGTTACGCCTTTTACTTCAACGAAACAGGGGAGACCCTGTTCAACAAGTGCAGCGTAGCCTTCTGCTTCGTCTTCGATATTGAAGCCTTTCACAAGTGTGAGTCGGAAGACAGTGCGCTGCTCGAAGCGGCGCTCCTTTAGGATGTCGAGGCAGCGATTGAAGCGTTCCCAGAAATCACGGTGGAGAGGTCGGTCAATCTTGCGAAGTGATTCACGGTTCGAGGCGTCAATAGAGACGTAGAGTTGTGTGACGGGCTTGAGGGTTGCGAGTTGATCCGGATGTTGCGCGTTGCACACTAGGAAAGAGGAGATATGCTCTTTGTGGAGCATAGCTGTGAATTCGTTGATGTGTGGGTAGAATATGGGCTCGCCGACAAGAGAGAGTGCGCAATGTCTGATACGCATGGCTTCTGCAAAACGCTCGGCTCTTACACCGGGTACACCGCGCATCATCTTGATCTTTTGATAGTGGCCTGCTTTGACTCCGTCAAAGATCATCTCTGGAGGATCGACTTTCCAGCGCCAGGTCGTTCCGACTGGATTCGTTCCGTGACGCCAGCAGAAAACGCACTTGTTGGAACAGGAGAGAGATGGCGTCGTCTCCATACATTGGTGGGAAGCGATCCCGTAGAAGGAGTATTTGTAACAAGATCCTCTGCCACGGAGGGCAGATTTGGTCCACCGGCATATCTTAACACCGGAATGGGAGCCGACTATGTTATAGCCCTGCTTCGTTAGAGCTGTATAAGTTGGCGAGTTTCTCGGCACCATTTCTTTTATGACTGCTGCTGCGGCTTTGGATGTTGGCTTCTTGCTGTATGTCGTGAAATCCAATTCCAGCTCCCCGCCTTCATCGTCTTCGGCAGCTTCAGTCTTGTTCAAAGTGCTTCCAATATCCTCAAGATCATTCAGAGCTTCCTTCTTCTGGGTCTTGGTTTTCTGTATCGCAACATTTTGCTCATCGAAGAGGACATCTTCATCATCATCTAGATCCTCCGCATCGCTCTCCACAGCATCTCCACTTCCAACAACTCCCTCTCCTAAAGATCCAGTTGTGGCAATGTGAGCCAGCATGTCCTCAACGCCCTCCTTCCATTCCGCGAGTCGGTCCGTAGCATCCTTTTTAGGATCGCCCATCCCCAATGGGAATGCTCGTTTCCTCCCAGTCAACTTCGCCATCCACTTATCCACATCCCTGGCCTGTGAACAAAATCCTTCTTCCTCAGTCGGCCATCCTTCCCTATCTCCGAATCCAAATACAGAGTACCCCAAGATCTGAGAAAGAGGTGCGGTATCTATCCTGAAATCATTGTGTGTTTCTTGTAAATGCTCGAGGAAATTGTCTAGTACAGTGTCGATGTTATAGGTAGGTAAAAGAAGTAGATAGAAGTATTGCGCTCCACAATCCGACTTTGGCGGATTTATGAAATACTCATCATAGTCTATATATGACAGATCGAGTATTTCTGGTTCCAAGAAAATGGCCGAGGTCGTAGCGCCCAGCGTTTTCGTCTTATGCGCAAGACTTTCCGTAAAAACTTTGGCAGTTTTCTCAGTCGTACCAGTTAAGGACGAGAAGAAGACCAGAACCTGGATTTTGCGATCTGCAGATTGGATATCTTCTTGAGAAGATTTTCTCTTTTTCAATCCACCAACGATTCTTCGGGGGGCCTTCTCTGCGAGCGGTTTCTTTCCGGCCGGTATGGGTTTCTCTTTCAAAGCTGGCAGTGAGGGAGAAATTGGCGGAGTATCTGTAAGCTTGGTTCGAGGATATCGCAGGTGAAGGTATGTTCGAGCGATGAGCAGTGTGATCACTCCTGTGAGTATGATTGGAATTCGATAGCTATGCCAGACAACTAGAATGTCTTTTAATAATTGGGTCAGCTTGATTCTGCCTAGCAATGGGACAATTGATAAGTACCAGTGACTTCGAATGGCAGCAGAGGCCGCAGCGTCACATATTTGTAAGTCATGTTTGTTTGCTGGTGCTGACAATTGTCGCAAGGTAGAAAGTTTGGAGGGGTTCTTTCGAGATCGTGGAGCGTGGGGCACATCCCTGTCAAGCTAAGGTAGCGGAGAGACGTCGGCTCCAAACTTAGTGGTAGGCTACTGGGGGAGCTCTCGCCTAAACTGGCTGCATGTTTTGGTTTAGCCCAGTTAACAGCGCCTTCACTTATGTAGGATTATCTCGCAACGAAGGCCTGTTGAGCTCAAGATACTCAGCCTGGGTTACTTGCTTCTTCGCCAAGTAGGTGAGCTCTGTGACCACCCACCCGAGAATCCGAAGGCGCTTACCAGGCACGGCTATCGAATGTGGTGATAATTCCGATAAGCTCATCGCTACTGGTCAGCAAAAAGCTTGTCAGCCCTAAAAGCTAAAGCCAAATGATAATATTCTGAGACTGGAACATCATCAGTGCTGGCCATGCTTTTCTTCTACAATATAAATCTGCTATTCCACAATGG
The DNA here is from genome assembly GCA_014282315.1 of Neospermospora avenae. Taxonomy (NCBI): domain Eukaryota; kingdom Fungi; phylum Ascomycota; class Leotiomycetes; order Helotiales; family Ploettnerulaceae; genus Neospermospora; species Neospermospora avenae. The sequence continues at coordinate 13,748 of JACBAH010007295.1, read as the reverse complement.
TGCAAACTAAGCAGTGGCTGGGCAGACTGTTAGCTAAGCATATCCCATCAAGAGAATACAAGTGACTTCTCTATATACGAGCAACTAAAGTACACAGCATATAGACTTATAGCTATTGATGCGATTTATGTAAACTTCTCACAGCCGTACGCGGCTAACAGCTGACGCGAGTGCTTATCTACATCAATAGACCGTTTGACGCCTCGAAATTATTTCTTGCTGCTCGTCTCCCAGTGGGCCGGTCCTTTAAAGCTAACGGCTGACGACGCTTCTCACTTCACCATGTCTACCCGAATAATCTACTTCATGTACCACCACAATCATCACTGTCTCGTCCCAAGAGAAAAGCCCTTATCCGTCTCCACTTCAACCTTCACTCTCTTCCCCCCTTTTACCAACTGAGCTCCGTCTCAAGATTTGGTCTGAAATCGTGAACTCCCCTCGATCCGCCGAATTCACCTGCACACCCCCAGCAGCTCACATGCCCCAAGGCTATTGATTCTCGCACCGCAAGGCCCCCAACATCTTCCGCATCTGCTCTGGATCCCGCTACATCGTATTCCAGTCCTTCTCCCTTGTCACTATTCACCCATCCCAAATCGGCATTCCACCTAGTATAGACCTGTACATAAATTTCGAATTTGAAACCCTGCATCTTTGCGGCGATTTGAAAGCGGCGCAGGCAAGAGACTAGTTGGAGAAGAATGAGGTATTGAAGAGGGCATCGAAGTTTGTTTGTGTTAAGGAAAGTGTGTGGAGTGAACTAAATCCGGTGGTGTTCACGCCTGTGTGGAAGGAGGGGAGGGACGAGATGCCACGGGCTGTGAGGTGTGGCTTGAAGGCGCTAATTGATGTTAAGTTTAGTAGTATGAAGATTTCTGTGCCTTGATCTAATCGCTTGAAAGACTAGAGCTGGAGGAATCGGATTCCGGGACTGCTTTGCCGTGTGTGAAAGGTCGGAGGGAGGGAAGGTCAATACGAGCTGTACGGTGTGGTCCGTGGATTGATGATCTTGACTAACGGTGACTTCTGGCGAATCCAAAGATTCCGATAGCGTAATAGTTTCACGTGGGCAAACTAGCTTTAGATGAGAGGGAGACGATGGCTCCATTGAAATTGTAGGATTTGTTATGTTTCTCGCCTCTCCTGAGTTACCTATGGAGACAATGAAATGATTTAGAGTTGTAGAAACTCGAAGCTATCTCAAAGAAATTTCTCTTTTGATAAGATTGTTCATGTAATAAGGCAGATATCTTACTAACATTCAAGACTGTTGAAATTTTCATACTGTGTTCACTAACAAAACAACACCTAATAGTATTAAGGAACCTATCTAAATGCTCTAAATAGTATAATCTATCTTCAACTATGATTTATAACAACAATAGATAATATTGGATCGTGGAGCCCTTAGTATCCGATAGCAGATTAAACCTCATGTAAAACGAACACGTCATCTCAGGCCAAGACATGGTGTTTACGATCCACTTTTTAAGCGAAGACAACAACCCAAACTTCCACCCAAGTACTCGAAACCCACCGAATCAAATCCTACCCGAAGAGTCCTTATGGGATTGGAACACCAGTATCTTCATACAAAGCCATATACAATCTGACTGTCAGAGTGCTTCAGCGACAGAGCGACGGATACAAATTTAGCAGTATGCATCAGTACTGGGAACTTAGGAAGCGGTGGCATGGGCAGGTCGAGACCAATAGTAAGGTTACCAAAAAAATTCATGACATTGGAAAATTACGAGGTGCAACCAGATTTTCCATTTCAGAAAAATATTGGTCCATCTTCGGATTAAGTTGCCCACTTGCCTTAGATCTAAGAGGGAATTAAGGTGGGAGGAGGTATGTATTATGGGATTATATGCTGGATAATCGAGGTAAGAAAGCAACAGCCGATTATGCTACGAAGCGATGGGCCAAGCATTAGCACAGAAGAATACTCAGACTTCAGAGCTATGTAACGTACTCTTCCCTAATACACACAGTGCACACACAAGGCAAAGTCCTGGTGAAAGTTCATAGTATTATGTACATAACTTATTACATATCATGACTTCGTGTATTCATGATGATGTTTGTCTTTCTGTCTGTTCTTCTGGTGAATAGCAAAAGCTCAATGAAAATATCTGCCAGTTCGAAAAGTCCCAAATCTCCAAATCAAAGCAAAATCCTCCATAGCAAAAGCTCATCTCATCTCATCAAACCCTCCAAAATATGATTCCATATCTCATGATTTGGTCCATATGTCATTCCCGCATGCAAGCAAGGAATCAAAGTCAAAACGTCGCTAGCAAAAAATGGCCGCGAAACACATGGGGAAATCGTGAAAGAAGTAAATGCCCCCGGTGTCTTCAAATTCTCATGCTGCTCGTGTCGCAATGTTCGAAAAGATAGAGAGGTGTTCTCCAGCAAACGCGTATCGCCTTAGTCGGTGGGTCGTGAGAAGTGGACTGTGGAAGGAAAGAAAAAGTCGAAAGAAATCAGGAACAAAATTCAACTTGTAGTCCGACATCCGCCACGTGCAACCTTATTTGACGATGAGGGTCCGCACCTTGCCGATTCCTGTGCGTCGATCAGGAGTAGATCCAGTATGTTTACCTCCCAGATTGCGGTCACCAGCCTTCCTCTGCTCGTATCGCCTGAGCATCTCCATAACATCTTCTCCATCCTCATCTTCGTCAATGACTAGCGCTGTGTTGGTAGTCCTGTGATTGAGTGGTGCCTTTGTGTATTTCTTTGCCTTGCCCTGAGACTTCTTAGCGAACCCCTTCTTGCCAGATGCAACCATAAAACCATCCTCGTCGACTATACTAGTACGAGATGCTGACCTGGCTGCCTCCTTATCGACTGGCGTCCCAGGCTTTTCTTCGAAGACCTCCGAACTAGCTTCTTGGACATCTTCAGGTCTTATCTCTTGATATTCGAAGTCATCAAATCTTGGTAGTCCCCGCTTCTGACCCGTGGCCCAGTCCAGACTTTTTCTCGTCTCCAGAATAGTCTGGTACGCCGCTTTCCCAGCCCACCTCCAGAAACCTTCTGCCCTCATCTCGGTCTCTTTATCTTCACGAGTGATGATGTTGATGTCTTCCTTGACTGCAGCAACGAGCTTGGTAACCAAATCTTTTCTTGCCTTTGAGTTCTTAACTGGGTCAATGACTTCGATGCCAAGGCGGAAGAAGATATCAGGGTCAACATCGTCGTACGGATCTGTCACAACGGAGGCGAATTGGCTAGCATACTTTCGAGAGCCGAGGCCCTGGCTTGCATACCTTGCGGGAGTGCTTGTCTTCATCACAACTTTTCTTTGGCGAGGTGTCATGTCTTTCAGAGGTGTCCCGGGAGATTTGACTGCAAAGTTCTCGAAATTGGCAACCAAACTATCCTCATTGAACTCGGCATCATCTCCGTCAACCACAGCGCTTTCCTCGATAACCGCTTTCTTATGATCATATACGTAGGTACCCTCCCAGGCGCCCTTACTCTCGTGGACACTAAGATGTATCGCCTCACTGATAAAATCAGTTTCGTCCAGAGGAAATGCCTCGATCGACTTCCTGTCTTTCGTTCCGTTGCCCGACTTCTTCGCTTTCTTACGTTCACGTCTTGTGAGCTTCGACTCGTCCACGCTAACGCACTCAGAGCTGTTGTCCGTGAAGGCATTTGAATTGGAGTTTGTCGCTGATGATCCTCGCCTCGCTCTCGAGTTTACTGACCTGGCAGGAGGAAGAATGGGGTTCGGCTCATCAAGTGCATTGATCTGTCGTACAAGCTTGAGAATATCCTTGTGTCGATTGTGATGCAGCTCGTCGGAAGAATTGCAACTATTGCCATGTCAGCAAGATCTTTGAAAGGATTGTTGGACTTTACCCGAAGCACTCATGAGATTTGCCTGCAAAGTACAGAATTAGCCACGAGCGTAAAGCAAGTTTGAAACCGCAAAAAGACTTACCAACGAAGTGCAGTTGCTGGTGGAATCGGTAGCACGGCTCGACGTGTTTGCCAATGCAGGAAGATTTGGCACGGCTGTTGTGCAAAGGGGTAGCACAAGTACCGCAATGATGTTCTAGAGCGAATCAGCAAAATCCTTCCACAGTGTTCATGTAACGTAATAATACGTACCAAGACCTGGAGAGACCTCCCACTTGAACAAGATCTTCCCTTTATAGATGCGAGTCTCTGGAGCAATGGTTGCCCAATTCATTTTGGCGGTTGTTGTGGTAGTAGAGAAGAGGTAATGACTGGCAGATGTCTGGGATCAACTATAGCTCTGGATCCAGGGCAGAAATTCAGCCAAGAAACAGCTCTAAGTTACTATCCGACTTCCAAAAATAAGCCTCCGCAAGTAAAGAAGATATTGTAGGGTGCAACGATCCCAGAAAGTTCTTGGAAGTGCGCGCGCAGTGATTCAAAGTCGAAGGGCCTAGGCCGAGAGGAACCAAGGAGACTCACAAGTCAAAGAATGTTCTACTTGAAAGCCAATTGAGAGGCCCAAGCAAGGTAGATTTAGTCTGCCTATTATTCTGGTGTTGTGCAAAAGAAAGTGGTGTTGGTGATGATGTTGCGAAAGGATCTCGACGATGTTGTAGAAAATAAACAAAAGATAGTTGTCGCGTTGCTGAAGAAGGTCCCGTCGGTTGTTGATTTCTTGCCTGATCTGGCGGGGCTCCCCTTATCAAACTCACGTGAAGGGGAAGGTAGATGCGCCGTGACGCTAAGAGGCGAGACCGTGATTAAGTGAACAACAGAATCACTTACCTCGTCATTTCAAGCAATGAATTTCGAAATGAATCTCGAACATAAGATCAGTGTTAAAAATGAACAGAGAAGCAGAGAAACATTGTAGACAGCTCTGTTTGCAGAGAGGTCTGTACTCACCGCCTCAACACCACGAGTGTCTCTGAAGCGGCAACATACATCTTCTCCGACAGTTTTATGCCATCGGCCACTCGACCGAGCTTACCTTTCGAGTGTATCCTATCACACGAAGGCCATCGTGGCATGGGTGGACGGCGGAACTCAAGTAGCACTGCTTGTAATGATACTGCGAAAGGCTCGGGAGACCACGTTCGGGCCAATGTACGTTAACCCAGCCCGACCATCTGAGATAAATTTACAGACGCTTTTGGAAACTAGCAAAGTTGAGTTGCCTTTAAACGCTCCAGCTTCTAGACTCAAGCCTGGAGACCTAGTGTTGAACTAGTTGTTCTCCAAGATTAGTCTACAAATCCCGCACTAGTCGAGCTCCAGCCCAAGCATATGGATAATTTCGTTGGTACCAGTTGACGCTGGAATTATAGTAAGAGAATGATCTGAATTGACGCATTAACGTTAGATCTGAACTTACAAGGTCTTGCGGCCTGCAATGCGAGGGTGGGTTGCCCAAGAGCCTCCGAGGACTATATTATGCTTTCCGTCGAAGAAATCCTCTGCGAATTATCAGCACGGAAGACCTGTAAAGGAACATACTTCCATACCGGTATATGCTGGATACAGTTTCATAGGCTCGAAGCCTTCGTATTTCTCAAGCGGCGAACTGGTCCATTCCCATACACCACCCATGTCAGCTTGGCCCCCAAGCTTGTTGCCATTAGCGGTGATAGCAACAGGATGCCAATGTTTGAAGCCAACATTGGCGTTATCGAGGTGAGTGAAGAGCTCTTGCGAGCCCCCACTGAGCTGAGAAGTGTGTGATGGAGGGCTCTCCTCAACTCCATTGTTGACGAGATGTCTTCATGATGTCAGCTCGATACTAAAATTGGGAATAGGCCACATACCCATTGACGGCAGGGACTGTCTTTCCCAGATGTTGCTCAGCTTCTTTCAGTCTCAGACCATCAACATGGCTGTAGATGCTTCGGGCCTCTTCAAAAGTTGGAATTCTCCCATCCATCCACTTGGCACAGCCTGCTAACTCATCAAAAGAAGCAAAGACTGGCCAGTCAAGAGCAAATTTCAAGGGAACCAGACCGTAGACGGTACGGATCGACTTCCCCTCAAGATATGCCTTAGTAAGCGGTACCGACTCATTGGCTGAATTGCCATTCGAAAGACCATTCGAAACGCCGTTGGATTGCCCATTCGTATGGGCTTGAGCTTTCGTCGCTTCGACCCAGGAAGCTGGAATACTGGAGCTGTGAGTTCGTTCTAGGTATCGAGCGTACTATATATCAGTGAGTTGAAAGTCACAAAAGGGGAATTGTGGGGCCGCACATCCTCGTTCGTAATGGCTCTTGCTTGAGCCTTGAAAGCGGGTACAACAACGCTTCGAGGAGGCTTTTCGTTATCCCTGTTCTTTAAGTCAGGCAGGGCCAAGTAATGGTGTACAATGTCTTACCATCCGAAATGGCTGTCTCCACCAGAATTGTCTTCTGGATCATTGAGTCCCAGTATGATTCTCTGTTCCGGAATATCAAACCACTCATTTTCTACCCTGGCAGCCTCAGCTCGCGCAGCCATTCCCTCGAAGTCAGGCTTAGATTTTGATGGTGGCAAAGTCTTATCACTTTGCAAAAGCATATAGAGCAAGGTTTCCAGATGCATGATCTCATGTTCGAATCCAATCCACAGGGATCTGCCAACATCTCGGGGAATACTTTTGGCAGTCGTAAGTTTCTCGATTTTGGCTCGAACTTGCTCCTGGTATGCGAGAATCTCCTCGACTGGAGGCCATTCCTCAGGAACTTCAGAATGGTCATGGCAGCGCTCAGGATTTTCGACGTCCGGATCAATGCCTCTCTCGAAAATCTTGGGATAGTACGATGGCTCACACATGGGCTGCTTAGTAGCCTTTGTGAGTTGAATATCCACAAATGTTGGAATGTGTCCCAAGTAGAAGATACAAGCATTTCGAAGCTTGATAGGCTTCTGATTGAGTTCGGCTTCGGGGATCATGCCTCTGGTCACCAAGTCCCATACACTCCACAAACCCCTCCAGTCTGCCATAGTCGGGACTGTCGACGCAGCATACAACGAGGGATCTGTTTTGAACGCCATGTCCCGTTTGAGTAGATGGAGACCTGCAGAGTTGAGTTATATGTATTAGCAGTGTTTCTCAAGAGATACGTCAACAGTTTGGTATGGTACACAAAGTGACACTTGTGTTATCAAGGAACACCATTAATAACAAACTATTTTAGTGCAAAGGGGCAAAACGCCCTACGCAACTGGCCCGTGCATGGGTAAGCCAGCCAAGAATACCACCAACACAAACTTGACCCCCACACCATCCAGTGTGGCGAAATGGTCATGCGACCTGCGTGTTTGGCTCCCAAGAGCGAGTAGGGTGTGGTGTCAAACTGAAGGAGCCTCATCCGGGATTACCCTTTCCAATTTCTGGCCGAATTACGGCTTCACCCGCTGCCAGCAGGAAGTGCAGACCAAAATACATATACTGTGGGACTTACTATAAGTAGCATTTGAGGCTGACATCCTCTCAACTTCAACCAGCCCTGCGGCCTTCCAAAGCTGAGCTGAACCTTCCGGTGAATACTTCAAGCTTTCTTCGATCTGAATTCTCTCCCCAGCCTTGATCTCGACACCCTTGATAGATACATCGCGGACAGGCGAGATGAAGGCTTGGTGTCGTCCACCTTCAATGTCGAATACATATTCACCGATCACTTTCCAGTCTTCTAGTTGGAAGAGTTGTTCTTGGTAGATGCCGTTTGCGTTGGTCAATCCGTTCAAAATGAACCTGCGTGTTTGTCAGTAAGGGATACATTAGTGAAGAATATCAATGTCTGGTATCATACTTGTGAGTCGTGCCTTCCCGATCTGTTCAAAAAATCTGGTCAATCATCTCTCCTTCTTCAATTGTAAGGTCAGCTGCCTACCATTGTACGCATGACTGGATCGATTAGCACGTTTTACTCAGTATTTCATGGTTTTGGCTTTGAAGACTTACTAAACTCTTGATGGATCACTTGTCGCATCAAGTCCTACAAGTATGGAATCTTCGGATTGCAACATGTCTGAAAACCCTTTCAAGAACTTGGCACCACCCTCTGGTGAGAAATTACCTATATCTTGTCAGTCTGGGAGGACTGAGATACTTGGGGGTTACAGACCAATACTCGAACCAAGTGACATTACGCACTTTGGACGATTGATATTTTCTGGCGTTTTCAACCAGTCAAGACCATCGTCGTAGGTTCCGTGCAACCCATGGCATTTGACATGTTTGAACTCAGGGACTTGTTCGAGAGTCCGATACAGCTCTTTCAACGAGAGATCCAAAGCATAATAGTCGATATCCTTTCCAGCATCATCCAATGCGTTAAGCAAGATACTCACCTTCCGAAGATTACTGTCACGTGTTAGTTCCAGGACATTGATCTTTCTATTTTCGCTCGACCAACCCGCTGCCCAGCTCAACTACCATCGAGCCAGATGGAATGGTCTCTGCAATTTTACATGCAGAATTATTCAAGACTTCGATCTCTGCATTGGTGAGGTAGTATTCTTCAAGATACGTAATCTGTGTTTTGTTAGTGGTTTCCTGATAGTTTCCTCCTCTAGCTAGCTGGGTGCAGTCACCTCCTCGAATAACTGAAGTCCTTTCTCGTCATACAAAAGTAGTGTTGGGAGTCGCTTTGGGCCTTCTTCTGGCTTCAAAGACTTCAAGATTTCATCCTTCAGACTCAATTCCACTGCATCGTGGCGAATATCAATAATGTCCACCTTGGGCGCCATTTCTGATTGTGGAGCTCCTTGAGGCTTGAATGTTTCCTTTGTTTTGCTTTTCTTGTTTTCTTGGATCTCGTCGATCTGAGAACAGCTGTATGCTGTGCTTGCGGGGGCCATGACGGGAGGTCCTAAATGTAGTGGAAGGGCTTGGAAGGTAAGAATGAAGCTAGAGGTGGGGTATGTACACACACAAGACACGGTAGTACATGTACGTTGAGAGAGCGAATGATAAAGAGAAACAAAGTAGACTAATTGTATAGTGTCCGTTGAGGAACTTTGGTTCAAGGGGAGATGTCGAATTGAAATACTCAGATCAGGAACGCCTTGGGATCATGGAGACACTAGCAGACTAGCTGCCACTCGACAGCAACGGTGCCTTCACCATGACCACCGAGTCTGGCCCCAATTGTACCTGAACGGGACAATGGAAATGCAGAACCAAACTCTTGCCCCGCGGTCAGCAAATTGAGAACCCGGAAACCAGCATAATAAGAGCCCCCCACGCTCAATGAGCGCCGGGCGTGACCTCATCATTAATAACTCACTCCTCAACCCCTCGGCACCCCACCTAATGAGAGTGTTCGATAATGTTTCCATTTGACAGCCGATTATTCATGACGTCCGACGGAACACCGGGCGCGCTACCGGCGACTTTGGACTCTGGGAACTGCTTGGAGGAGGTACCTACGGAGAGCTGTTGTTGAAATTGAGTTTGCCGACATGAGATCAGGATCCGCCAGATTCGGAGATCTAATATGAAGTCACACTTGGTATTTGGCCCGTGCAGTGCAGTGAAGAGACGGGAGCCACGACTATCACAAGGGAACGCCAGCTGAGCTACAACGCCCTGTAAGGTACAAGGAGTTCCATCTGAGCGGTGGCGGGCAGTTCTATGAGCTGTTACCAGCTTTGGAGTGCAGCACACCTCGCATCCAAAAGACCAGATCCTGGGGGGTTGAAACGCCCGAGAGGACTCTTTGCATTTTGGGTGGCTACAAGAGTGTGGAGGGGTCGTCCAGGAAGAGGTCGATGTGCGTTTGTTGCAGGATGACGCGGTTACAGATATGTTATGCAGTGCAACTCATTGCTTCAAAGGATTCCAAACCCGGTCTTTGGCGGGTCAGATGCGGGGAAAGCTTAGTGGCGCTGAACAGGCCTTCTTGAAGCCTCAATTCCATGACAAATATGAAAGGTCAGCAATAGGAGTGCTTAGCTGAGAAAGCAGGAGAACATTCTGTTTGCATGAGGTGGAGAGGGTTACAATTCCTACCTACAATGGGCACTCGTAATTATCAAACATCTTTTGGTAATACGAATTACCAGATCTAGACATTGGAGGGCTTGGAAAACCTTACTAAGTCTGGGATGAAGTGGAGAAAAGTAGGGGGGGCTTGGCATAAAGACATCCGCACTATCAGTATCAACGTCAGCTTATTTTCGAGAAACCATTCCGTAGAGAGAAGATTACATATGTGTGCACATAAGTGATACGATAAGGAGTTCGAGAGGAAACTGGTCTGCAAGTTAATAGCCAGTCTTTACATCTTGAGCTCAGATAGTTGACACATCAGGTCACCTAAGATCTCGGCTGGTAGATATCGGCTTGGCAACGTTGGACAGCATATGGGATGGCACGCTGGCTAGAGAGTATCTTGTACATCCTCAGATAGTTTCCGACGTCACCTGGAGCCTGGAGTTTGGCCTTTGGTAAATTTCCTGAAAGAGTAAGAAACGACCGATTATTGACTGTCAGTGTGTGGAATACTCTCCTGTTCTCCAAGCCATCCCTCCAAGGAACATTTTGTAAATGCTTGATTGTCACTCATGCAATCTATCGAACCTTGCTTGAACTGCATAGCTCCGGAGCCGTCTCCTCGAAGGCCATGCCAGGTGATTACGGGAAAACAAAGTCACGTGCAAGCATCTGAAAAGAGAGTACTGCGTGTCAATCTGACTTGATTTAGTGTGCGAATAATGAGAATATACCAGTTCAATGTTTTCGTTCTAATTATCATATTTCTCATAATGACAAAATGATGCGAGCACCACACGTGCAGTGGTGATTGAGTGGGTGCCAAGCGCGGGCCGTTGTGTTTACTTCCGACAGGTTAGTAAACAAATACCATGCTGTCTTCCCTTTGCGATAACCACTTCAACACGCCGACGACGTCTCAACATCTTCCAAATCACCCATCATGTCATACAATCCGCGAATGAGCATAGTTCCCAACATGCAGCAACAAAATCGCAGCAAAAAGAAAGAGGACGACAGCGATGCATTTATGAAGCTAGTATGCGCACCCCTCACCTCCACTCTACAGCGCAAACTAACAGCCACAACAGCCAGACAAGGAAATTGTAGGATGTATCAGCGATATTGGAGTCCCCTTCACAGTTGCAGATCTCCAGAAACCGAATCCGCAGCAAATCCAAATGATCTTCGAATGGTTCGCAGAACTCCTCATGAACGCGACCCGAGAGACGGTCGATCCAGCCATGCGCGCAGCTGCCGAGGATGTATGCGGCGAATACATGGACATGATTCCCGGCGAAACTCGCAATCTTATGGGGTTCTACATCAGTTTGCGCAAACTTCTGATCGAGTGCGGCGTTACGGATTTCTCTTTCCAGGACCTTTATAGACCGACCCATGAGCGTCTTGTTAAGATCTTCTCGTATATCATCAACTTTGTGAGGTTCAGGGAGAGTCAGACTGTGGTAATTGATGAGCATTTCAATAAAGCTGAGACGACTAAGGTGCGCATCGAGACATTGTATATGGAGAATCAGGATATGGAAGCACGACTGGACGAAATGCGACGGAATAAGAAGGCGATGGAGGCGCATGTTGCGGAGAAAGTGAAGAGGAATGAGGAATTGAAACAACGTCTTTTGGACTTACGCCAGAGCCAGGAGAAAGTGACTCGTCGATTTGAGAATGTTAAGGCGAAAAAGAGTGAGATGACCGCTATATTGGAGGATAAGACTGCGAATACTCTTGTGTTGAGGCAAGAGAGCGCAAAATTAAGGCCTTATGTTCTCCAATCGCCAGCTGCTCTTCAAGCTTCCCTGACAGAGCTGAGCAATGCCTTGAATGCGGAGAAGAGTCAAATCGATGCCATGGACCGACGGGCAAGAGCACTTCAAACTTCGACAGATACCTTCACCGTCGTCTCCTCTGATGTTGCATCATGTATCAAGCTGTTGGACGAGATCTCGACGGAGTTGTCCAAGGAGGAGGAGGAGAATGTAAGGATTGCACGTCAGAGAGATGCACTTGGAGAACGAGGCAACAATGTCAGGGAGGTTGAAAGAACGGAAGGACTATTGCAGCGGCAGTTATCGAAATGGATGGAGCGAACAGACAAGCTTCGAGAGGGCAGCAAGGAGAAAGCCATGAGTGCCAAGGAGAGAATGGAGGAGCTTCGTGCGGTTCATAGGAAGTTGACTGAGGAGAGATCGGAGAAAGGCCGTGAGATGGAGAGGAGGAGAGTACGGATCGAGCAAACGGAGAAGAAGGTATATTTCTCAGGTTTATCCCTAATCTTGTAACTCATGCTGACACCTGCAGATGACGGATTTGAAAGAGAATATCGAGAACGAGATTCACAGCTCACATGACGAGTTCATGAAGATGGATTCACACATCAAGTTATACATCAAAGAGATGGAGCAATCAATTTGAGCGCGCTGTTATTGGTGCAATTCTTGATCTTTGGCTGGTTAGGATGGGAAAGGACGGATCGATACCGGGCTGGGACAGGATAGGCGTTTTGGTATACCTATTGATTGTTGATAGCATGATTATGACCACAGATTCACACTTTTATATAGAGCATCCCATCGCGCTAAAGTGATAAGAGGCATTTCACATAATTACTCTACAGCTTGATCCCACTCCCCTCTCTCAAAGCTGAACCACCTGCCCAACACCCTTCCGACCTCCACGGTCCTTCCACTCCACCCACCATCCTCGCTCTCCAACCCAATGCGCTTGACACTCCCATTCAACATCGGCAGTCTCTCATCCCACTCCGTGCTTTTCTCCCTCTGCACATCCCCATCTCCTTCCCCATTCCCACCATCTCCATCTCCATCCCACTCGCTCTCCTCCAACACCACGACTCCCCTCCCACTCTTCCACCCAGCTTCGACCAACGCCGCAATACTATTTCCCAGTCCCTGCGCGCTCCACTCGCTCGTATCCCTATGCATGCCCACCAGCCCATACACAAACAGTAACGGCGTCCTATTCCCCTTCTTCTCGAACTGCTTCTGCGCTTCCGGAGGTCTGTCACCTTTTACATCACCAGTGAAAACAGCTAGGTAGGCGCGCAGATGCGAGAGCGTGGGGATGAAGACCAGGTTTATGAAGCGGGAAGTGAGGATTTGGTGGAGTGTTGCAACGAGGAGCGGGTGGTGGAGAGCTTGTTGACGCGTGGTCTCGGCACCTGCCTCGAGCGCATTTATCTCCATTTCTGTTTCTGTATCTTCTACAGGATTGGATGAGGATCGCTCAACGTATAGAGGAGGTTGTCGTTGCACGGTATTCGGCATACATCTCTGGAGGGAGGAGAGAAAGTTTGCGCGCGATTGGCAGATTATGAGGGTCGTGGGGTAGGTCTGGTGAGAGAGAACGTATCTGAGAAGTTCGGAGGGGAGAGCGGGCGTCAGAGCGAGTGGCTGTGGCATTTTGTTCTGGAATCCGGTGGACTTTTGGGAGTATGTGATTAGGATGGAGGGGTAGATGTCGTTTGTAGATCGTGGTGTAAGATTGCCCTGAGATTAGCAGTGGTCATTAGTTAGTACAAAATTGGAATTGTGGTATATTAAGGTCTTCTGTAGGTGGGTGACATTCCCGAATGTTGTGGCATTATGCTACAGTATTACATACTCGAGTGTTGTGTTGTTTTGTGCTCAAAGAGAGTTAGAGTTGATAGTGGTTGGTGGATCAAGATCTTGTGAACCTTGAAGTGCCATCATCGGCCCAGCCCCACCAAGAATATCAAGCTCTAGACCCTCCCCCTCCACGCGACCTCCCCTAACAA
>JACBAH010007294.1:0-25842 GCA_014282315.1 Neospermospora avenae | reverse complement strand
CCAAAAAAAAAAAAAAAATTATTTGCGGGAAGGTTTGAGGCATTAGGATTCCCATAAATACAGTAGCCATTACGGGGTAAATCCAGTGCCGCTAGAATGTGTGGCTGGAACATTCAATCGTGTGATGTTCGACTGCCAATCCGGCATGATACATAATATACATTGCTTGAGATCAAGCAAAAAGCCCCGAGAAGCCCAGCCTCGAGGCGCTCCTGTACTCCCGCGCTGTTCCCACAAAGGCTGCGCTGTCCCCCAATCATTGTTCGATCTCCTCGATAGTGTTGAGCTTCAATTCCGAAATCCGTAGAATCGTGAACTTTAATTTGCTCTTCACGATCTTGATCTTCCTGTTCCTCCGCTTCGTCTTCTCTTTTGTCCTCATCGGCTCTGCTTCCACCCCCATAACCCGTGCCCTACACTCAAATAACCTCTCATCCACGTATGGTGTTCCCTTCAGAGTATAATCTCGAGATCCAAGACTCGAAGCTCTATTCAACCGTAGGACATCCCCCGGGACGACGCCTGGCATGTGAAACGGCAGCCGCACCGTATCTCCCACTGTGACGAGGTATGGCTTCCCATGAATGTGCGCACTCACATAGTGAGAAGGTTGTGTTGCCAGAAGGGGAAGAAGCTCCTTCACGGACTCGGATAGAGCAATTGGAGTTGCAATCGGTGCTGGAGGTTCGGGAACGGTCCTCTTCGTTAAGACTCGTGGAGGAAGTGGGGTAGAAGCTGGTGAGGCTGCTGTCGGTAATTGGGAGGAATCAAATGATGCTGGCGGAGATTCGACATATTGTGTTGTAGAATTGAAATAACGAGCGCGATTTGGAAGCAGAAATATCGGAGGGAGTACTGAAGACGGTATCCTTGTATCAAGGAGCGACCGCCTGAGTGTTCTGCTGAGCATCTTGAAGCTTTTAGTAGATAATATCGTGTTATTTATTATCTCAAGAATAGTTCGAACTTGCACCCATGCCTACATCGCATCTTGACATTTTTTGATTAGTCAGAAAGACAGCTAGTCCTGATACGGGACTAGTGTAGATCCAAAAAATATCGGATACCTTATCGCCAGCCTCAAATTCTTGACATATTCCCCACATCAGTCAAACTACCCTCGAATAAACCGCCCATCATGCCTCAAAATGAGTATGTAATATCCTTTATTGGGGTCGGGCCTTTGCTAAAGTATTGCGTGCAGGTATATGGACAGGTGGCGCAAGCTGCACGGAAGAAGACTCGACCATGAGGAGAGAGCCCGCAAAAAGACAGCACGAGAGGGTCACAAAGCCTCAGAGGATGCGCAGAAATTGACAGGATTGAGGGCCAAGCTATATCAGAAGAAGAGGCATCATGAGAAGATCCAGATGAAAAAGCAGATCAAGGCTCATGAAGAACGAAATGTCAAGTCCTCTGCACCGAACGAGCCAAGCAGCACGCCACTTCCTCAGTATCTTCTCGACCGTTCGAATCCAACATCTGCGAAGGCTCTGTCCAGTGCGATTAAGAATAAGCGATCCGAGAAGGCCGCAAGATTCAGTGTACCTCTGCCTAAGGTCAAGGGAATTTCGGAGCAGGAAATGTTCAAGGTTGTGAAGGTATGTAAAACTTATTTCTAGACAATTTATTGTGACTCTGGGGCTGGTCACTGGGAGTTCTATCTGTAAGGGGCTAAACTTTGCCGTGGTGGACTATCCCCCGACCATCCTTGGGCATAATTTGTGGTTTCATTATCCTTCTCGTCACAAAGTCCCGTGAAGGACTACAGCTGATGATCAAACTTAGACCGGAAAGAAGACCGCGAAGAAGGGATGGAAGAGGATGATTACTAAGCCTACCTTTGTTGGACCCGGTATATACACCCAGATATGCTTCTTGCGATCATGCTGATTGTTCTCTAGACTTTACCAGACGTCCCGTTAAATACGAACGATTTATCAGACCTATGGGTCTTCGATACAAGAAGTGCAATGTTACGCATCCAGAATTAGGTGTTACAGTTCAACTACCAATCATTTCAGTAAGGATCCTCCCCGAAATGCTAGCAGCTGGACCTTTGCTAATACCCAACCAGGTCAAGAAGAACCCGCAGAATCCTATGTATACTCAGCTTGGTGTCTTAACCAAGGGAACAATCATCGAAGTCAACGTCAGTGAATTGGGTATGGTCACAGCTGGAGGAAAGGTGGTTTGGGGTAAATGGGCGCAAATTACGTAAGTCGTTCTTCTTGCTCCTCTGCGCTCCCAACACATGACAAACGTGAAAATCTTGGATTTGAACGAAGGCCAGCTCGATAGCGTCACGATGTACCATTCTGGAAAATTGTACTAACTTCTGCCACAGGAACAATTGCGAAAACGATGGATGTGTAAATGCGTAAGTCTGACACTCTTGTTCAAGATTACCAGTCAGCTAATGGTCACAGTGTCCTCCTTGTTTGATCACATTAAGTTACTGGAAATGCATGGCATGGCGTAAAGGCGTTGAGAAATTGTGAAGAAAAGTCAGGGAATTATCAGATCATTGAGCTTGATAGGATGATAGATAGCCGAAATGCTCATCGGCAGAGCAGTTACTCTCAAAGAATTAATTCCACCACCGGAACTTCTTGAAATTTCACTGGACTGCTCGATGTAAATAAATTAGAATGGCGACTAATTATGTAAGTGGCTGTGATTGGCCGTTTCGTACATTCCGTCTAATCAGCTCCACTTAAACCTCGTGTGCAACTTCCGTCCAGGTTCCAAGGTTCCCTTACAGATTTACCACGCAACATCCCTTGAGAGCATTTCATTCAAACAGGACAGAAATTGATGTTGCTTGGCAGAAACCCGTTCATACCCAAAATCCTTCGAGCGAGAAATTGCATTAGCGCATTTTCTGGCTGCCCAGTTTCGTGAACGCAAATATGGACGCCATAGTTCCAACTATTCCTTCTCCAGCGCCAGCAGAGATACAAAGTGTTAGTGCCGAAGATCAAGCCTTAAAATTCTTATCACAGAGAAAGTTCCATCAGATTTTTACACTCCCGGCCACAAGTACTCATGGACTGTTGAAAGTCACATATGGAATAGCTGGACCAGATTTCGGGGAGAATGCCCCAACCATTCTATATTGTGGTGGGATGTTTGGCACACGATACTTGACCACGACGCAGGATTGGTTCGCCACACAAAAGGGTGTTAGGATATTGATGATTGACAGGTAAGCATGGCAGGGTTGTTAAGTTCACGAAGCTCAGCTGGTATTCCCATGTAGCTCTGAATGACTAGAAAGACGTGACATGCGGCTTGTCGTTCCATTATTCAAGGACTTTCTAGCATCTCGCTAACACTATGATGCTTACAGGCCAGGCTTCGGAGGCTCTACGCCTGTTGAAGTCAAGCAAAGAATTCCGATTTTCCTTGAGACAGTTGTAGCTCTGCTAGCTCACCTGAAGATCGACCACATCGCGCTGGCGTCTCAGAGCGCTGGGACTATGTTCGCCTTGAATCTCGTCTCTCATCACCCCGAATTGCTTTACCCGTCAAATCCGATCTTGACACTCTTCTCTCCATGGGTCCATCAATCAATATCTGGTGAAATGTCTCTCAAATTGGCAGCTGCACTACCCGACGCCTTGGTCGGTGGTTGGAACAGTCTCGTTGGCACCATCATCAACACGGGGGTCCCGACATTCCAGGCTAGCTCCGTAGTCTTCAGCAGTGTCGCCAACCTGTTCAAGAATACTCGTCGAGAGGAGGTTTCAAGAGAGGGAGAGGAGAAAGTCTGTCAGGAAAGCTACGGTATCAGCCTCGCTGTCTATGCTGAAATCGCGAAGAATTTTGGCACATTTGTTTTCAAGGAAAACACTACAGGCGGCAATGACGAGGCTAGGCTCTGTTTGAAGAGCTTGGGAACTAGCTGGGATCGCTGCGAGGTCTACCCGACATTTGTATTGGACTTGAAGATTGAGTGGGAGAAAAGAGCAAAAATCAATGGCAAGAAGCTGAAACTAGATATTGTTTGGGGGGAGGGAAGTGATGCCATGATTGGTACGGTTGGTATGAAGTACTTCAGAGAGTGCTTTAAGCAGGAGAGTTTGGGACAGGGTATCGAGGTCGAGGTGAACGAAATAGCTGGCGCAGACCATGATTCGGTCATCAATCCTTGCTTTACTCCTATGAGAGAATTGCTTGATAGAGTCAGGAAGAATTGGAACGAGGGGAAGTGAGAATTGAAAGGTCTCTACTTCACATGTATCGACGTTTTGGGAAACACAGGCAGCACAAGATCAGAAATTATAAAACAGTAGGTAATGCTATTTGCTACATGAAGAAGACAACTACAAACGAGAACATCTCAAGATATGAACACACGTCTCAGGAAACCAATAATAAAGAATAGATGGGCCAGCCCAAAAGACTAACTCGCATTCCTATCTCGCAATGATTCCAGTGAAGGGACAAGCACCTGACGCTGTACGAGTTAGCTCCTCATGCGCAGCTGCCACCTCTCCTGAGCCTTCAGAGTTCAAAATTTCCTCCACAGGAACTACCTCCTCACCATGCAACTGCGTCGTCAGATCTTCACCCGAGCCTATCGTGACAGTGGTTTTCGTGACCTCCCCCCTCGAAGCGATCTGCCTGAACATTTCCATAGGGTCAAACCAAGTCTCTACACCTTGCAAGCGTACCTTATCATCGACTTTAGCAATCGAAATTCCCTGAATGTCAATTGCTTCGCCATGTGCCTTGACTCTGACTTTCTCTCCTTTACTGCATCGATGTAAGCGTATTTCCAGTTCCCGTCGGCCTGCGCAAGAGCTTACTTGTTGAGCCCAACATAATCATTTTTCATCACACCCCAATGTCTCCACTTGAACGCCACTATCGGCGGGCCACTATAGACCTCTAACACCTCCCACGCGAACGTCGGCATCATCCTCTTGAACGTCTTGTGACTACTCGCAAAATCAGACTTCTCGGGGTCGTAGAATTCGTTCGGCGTGATGATCGCGTTGTAAGTCCCAACTTTCAGCATGTGCTCCGCGTCTTGGGAAGGACCGCCATTGATTGAGAAGGAGTAATTGGGATGGTCGATGGTGCGCCAGTCTGATATGTCGGGCTTGAAACTTGCTTCCACTTCCCAGTTCTTGACGAGGTTCTCAACGAGATTGGGGAGGGATGCTGCGGCGTGGGACTGAGTTTTAGCTGGGAGTCATTAGTACATATCTGACATGCAAATGTACGTGTGAGAATATGTTCGCGTAGAACCAGACATTAAGGGTTTGTGTTTTCTGACTTCCCAGTACGCCTGATTGTGAGAAGCTTACTTTGCTTATAGACCTTACGAGTGTTCGAATAATCCGGAGCCCTTCCATATCTCCACTTTGACGTGCGGTCATTCAAAGTGGCATCAGGATCTAGAAGATAATCTGGCAAACCAGGTGTCTCTGTCGGAGGAACTTGAACATCTGCCATGCTGCAATGTGACCAATGTTTAAGTCTCAAGTCTTTTGGTATTGACACGACTTTAGAACAGGGGATCACAGTATCACTAAGAGAGATGTGTCTGTAAGGAATATGTCAATTACAATGGAGGAAAACACTAAAAATCAGTCTGATTTCAAGCAGACTTCAGCCAAACCTTTCTATCTTACCAAAATAAAGGAAATATTGCATATGCATCCAAGGATGACAGAGTAGCACAAGAAGCAAAAACGGGGACAATGCTCCGAGTTCATCCAGTCAGCAGCACTGGGGTTGATCTGCAGACACTCAGGTGTACGGGTTCTAGATTCAGTCCTTGAGAGAAAGGCTCGAAATTTACCAACATCTCTCCTATGACAGGCTAGCCCATGGAATGATTGTGATCGGCCAGCTCCGATTTACCCCCCTAGAAACATGCAGGGTCGCAGCTAAGGCTGAATAATTTAGCCTGTCGGGTGTAAACTCGAGAATCATCTGCACACTATGCTTAGGCCTTGTAGCAGTGCCAGGCGGTGAAGACTCGGACAAGAAATGGTTGCAGATTAAACTGACAGTAAGTGCAGAAACATACAATGCCAAATTGGAAACTGCACAGCAATATACAATAATCTGCCCGGCTGTTCAATTGGTTGTTATAACAGTCGGAGACACGCAAACGATGTTAATCACATGCCACTCGCGTACTCCAAGTTCTGGACCACATCTTGCAACATTTGTTTGTTCAGCTGGCTGTGAAGCTTCTCAAGAATGGATTCTCGGCGAGCTGAATACAGGTTCCCGCATAAGTAGAGGCATGCGGACAGATTTCATGTGCTGCAATTTCATATGAGAGCGAAAAGATCGTGCCCCAGACCTGCATGAAGTCCTGTAAGAAGTGGTAGCAGCGGCCACTGGACTTCAACATGGCTCGCATAGACCTATAGGCATGCTTTGCAGAGCTACAAGTGCTGACATGGAACTATTTCAAGACATTTGAGTAAGAGTGCCGGCAGCACACGGACCTATCCTGATGGCGCGACATATCTCGCTCGCATATCAAAATCGGCCCAGCTATGAGCATCTGCCGTAGCACTCATTTGGTCTACCCGAAGAAGAATTTGATTACACCAGACCGGCCAGTCCAGAGTAGATTCTGAACACAGGTAGAGGCCCTGCAGCCACACTTCCTACGATACACAACATAAGGCTGCTGCCAAAACGTGTACCGGAGGAAAATGTCCGATGCAGCCACACATGCCATGGCGAGTCAAGTGAAATGGTAAGAGGTCTTGATTTACCACGGATCACGTAACGGCGAAAGAGCCGGCGACTATTCTCCAACATTCTGGTATTGAGAGGAAACCACCTGGGAGCTTTTAGCGATAATAGGTAGGCAAGAACGAGCCTCAAAAAGTTGGAAGGATGAGCAACCGAACTTTTTGACAGATTCTAGAGGTAGGGTGCAAAGTAAATTAAAATACACTTGATGGTTAGAGACAGAGAGAATTCACCTTTGCGAGTGGTACTTGAATTTGCGTAGACGTCAAATGACTGGTAGTGCTGATCTATAGCTGAGATGCCCTCAGGAGTTACATATAACACAATCGGCGATTCAGCTATTCAGCATCATCGCACGGTTCATTCAATAGCAGACCATTAGACTGAGCGCTGCAGACTACTGGACGAACATGATCGTGGCTCAGATGATGTCAAGTCTGCAGAATCTGCCGGAGTGGACGTCGGACCATGTCAAGAGGTCTCGAACTGTCGGAGGCAAGTATTGACATCGGAGAAGCAAGAACTCTTCATCAGATATATACCTGATTACCTGGATGTATGCTTATTCAATAATCCTTGCTGATGCTGAATGGTCGAGGTGAAGTCTTATATGCTAGATCAGATCTACGTAGAATTGAAAATATTGCAGCCTTAATTTGTGCCTCACATCAACCGCCTCCGCCACATCCTGACCCCACCACAACAGACAATCAAGCACCCAAGACAGCTTCTCAATAGTCAAGATGCTATTCTTCAGGTTCGTACGCTCACGACTAGGCCGAACTGGATTTATTGAGCGCAAACGCTAATTATCGTTGCTTATAGCTTCTTCAAGACGCTTGTAGACCATGAGGTCACCGTCGAGCTCAAGAACGATATCCAGATCCGCGGAACCTTGAAATCGGTCGATCAATACCTCAACATCAAGCTCGACGACATATCGGTGATAGAGGAGCTGAAATACCCGCATTTGGTGAGCTCATGGAAGAGGCAGACGGAGACTCGGATTGCAGCGGTGCATACGTCTTAAAGGGCAATCACTAATGGCTGTTCTAGTCTTCCGTGAAGAACGTCTTCATCAGAGGCAGTGTGGTCAGATATGTGCATCTGCCAGGCAGTGCGGTAGACACAGCGCTGCTGGAGGATGGTTTGTACCCCGCATATACTCATGTAGTTCAAGTGCTGATATCTATCTACAGCGACACGGAGGGAGGCCGCGCAGCAGGCTACGAAAGGGAAGTGACACGGCGCTTGGAGGTGCTTGATGGGATGGGACAGATACTTAAGAAACGAATTACGAAGTATACACATACATGCAAGGTCGTTCCGCACCTACCTGCAGCTTTTGTTAACGGTATACATCCTTGCTGCCGCAATGGATGGAGTATCACAGCGAGTGGACAATGCGAAGCACCAGTCATATATGGAACTCTGCATATGTTAGGAGTTTAAGGTTTGGGGCATAGTGCTAAGGAGTGCAAAAGGCTAGAAAGAGCAATACCCAATCCATCATTTAGATTTCAAACGTCCAGGAAAGCATATGGCCGTAATACTTGAAATTGGCCCTTCAATACAAGCGACGCATCAAAGTGATAGATGCGCAAGGATATTCGAAGGCTGAAATTCCAAGAGTTTAGCCAGTGACCGTGGCTCTTTTGGGATGGAGCTTTGAGTACATTTCCGAAAAGTTGAACATCTTGCTAGAGCATCTTGACATTTTGGTCACTCTTGCTGGGTCTTAATGAGACTCCAGTGACGACCGGATCCATGAAAGCCTTGGGATCAAATGAATACATCTTGAAGTTCCTCCGTGTTAGTCGTGCTAGTAGCTCGATTCTGTGAAACGACTCTAGATTTACCGAAGGTAGCCTTCAAAACTACTCTATCCATTGGTATGAAAGCCCTCCTTAATCTCGAAATGTCCTCCAAAATACAACACGACTATATCATTTGTTGGTTGATGTAAACATGAGATGCTGGGATGCCCGATCAGGCTAGCGCAGGAACTCTTCAAACCAGCGTCGCTTGACATCTCAAGCTTCACCACTTCTCTATGTCGGCCATTGTAAATATGAAATCAGTTTGGTTACCCAGAATCGAATAACAACCATGTTTCGCTCTCAGGTCCTGAGAAGTTTGTTGCGCCGACCAGTTGCCTATCGCAAGTTATCTCGACCCCCCGTAAGCGCGCGGCGCTCTTACACCTCGCAAGAGCAAGAGTTCGAGCGATACTTCACAATCCCGTCAGTCAGGGTTCTGACTCCAACGCTATGGGCCTTCACAGTGACTGGTGTCATCTATCTGGGCTGTGCTGCCTATGAAGTACGGCAGGATCTTGCAGTAAAGAAACAGTCACATGGTTCTCTATCACTACAAAGTATTGACGCTTCTTTTCAACAAGGAGAAAGGCAGAGAAGGGGAGCCTTGAATGGATCGTCATTTTTCGATAGAATCTACAATCCTGGTGGCAAATTCACCAGTGTAGAGTCTGCCATATGTGGTGCTGTTGCCATCAATGCGTCAATTCACGCCTTGTTATCGATTCAGCCCTCTGCTTCCGCTTACTTGTTCTTCGCACACATCCCCGCCGAAGCCCGAAATTTCACTTTGTTTACATCAATGTTCGGACACACAGGTCTGGCTCATCTTTGTTTCAACATGTACGCGCTAGTGAATTTTGGGCCTGTAGTTGCTGCAAGCCCAACATTCAACTCCAGTGGCGCCCATCTCACTGCCTTCTATCTCTCGTCCGGAATCATTGCAAGCCTCGCTCATCATCTCAATACTGTGTGGCCCAATGTTGCCGCTCGTACGGCTCCTGGGCTTGGAGCAAGTGGTGCTATTATGGCGATGCTAGGGGTGTACGCCACTGAGTACCCAGATGCACAACTCGGGGTCATTTTACTACCTGGCAGTCTGCCGGCTCACCAAGCACTGCTCGGTCTCGTAGCCTTCGAGACTTGGGGCGTGTTCGTTGGTTATGGGAAATACCTGAGGTTCGGTCATGCCGCGCACTTGGGTGGTCTGGGTGTTGGTGTTGCTTACGTCTTGTTCGATATGAAAAACAAGCTTTGGCAGCCTGCGAAGAGGCTGGCTTTCAGAGGGATGCGAACGGCGGGCTTCGTTTGATCGGAGAGTGATGCACTACTTGACTAATAATGTTGGTCTTGTCGAGGTAAAGTTAAGACCTCTAAGTATATGAGAACTGCGAGAGAAATACGTACAACAACCAACGAACGAGAGACTACATCCGTCGTCGTGGGATGTATGAGAAGACAGTACGCAAGTTTATTCGTCTATCCGGCTGAAAGACTTACTCACGCGGTGGGAACTGAGGACTGTCACCATAGCCTAATGAAGAATAGGAGCGCAATGAACCGAAATAGAGAAATCTTAAGATTATTAGATGAGACCTTCAAAGTTCTTAGATGCCCAGAAATCAAGCCTCTTCATATGTCGCCAGGCACATCCCTCATCCTAGAAAACACGTGGCGCAAACGAGCTCTGGATCTACAGGAGCGTACATGCAATTATGTGTGGCAATTTGCGATATGGGTATCAAGGACAAAAGCCATGTCTCTATTAGATCTCTCACTACGACCGCCGGAGCTGGGATATGTCTCGGAGATTTAGGGGTTCACACAGGAAGACGTGTTTGCCACTGTTGAGTGACATTGAATTGATGCAGCTGAAGGACGTGAGGACTTTCTCGGTTGGTGGCTTTCATCAGTACCACAACAGGCACATTCAAGCAATACCAGTGCTAGTACAAGCTGAAGCTTTAAATCATGTTCCAAACAGAACAAGGGGTATCAAGCAGGATCCACAGCCTTTATTCTGAAGCCGTTGGCAGGGGCAATTTCCGATGAAGACGAGCCATGATCTCTGCGTAATTCTTCTCCTCCTCTGACTTTATGATACCATGTCTAACGAAGAAGTCAATCATGACCAATGCACTATTCGTCTTGAACTCTCCAGCCCTGAGCCCCTTCTTGACCTCCTCGATGCTCATCAAATTGAACTCCTTAACCTCGTCGTCGTTTTGGCGGCAAACAACCCCTTCTGGTAATTCCAGATCATAGACGTAAACAAGATCACTAGAGATGAGGCCTTGCTCACCACCGTCTCCAGGATTTGAAAGTCCGACATAGGTGATAGATCCACAGGCCCTGGTCTCCTTGCGTACTAGATCTTCGGAGAGAGAAGCCTCCTCGTCTGCTTCACGAACGATGCACTCAAATGGTCCTTCTCCTGCAGCAACTCCACCGGCGACAGTTGTGTCCAAGCAATTGGGATACGTGAACAGATGTGCTGATCTTCTGGGAACCCAGATCTTCATGCCATCCTTAGTATTGGAAAAGACCGTCAAATGAGCACCACGTGACACGAAGCCGAAAAGGTCGTCGAAATATCGCTCGAATGAGACACGGTGCTTGTATCCAATGATTGGGTAGAGTTCGCTATGTGTCCTGTGGATGACTGCGAAGTTGTCTTGGTCGATACTTCGCTGGATTAATTTAGAAAAGGCGTTTGTACAGGAGGTTGAGAGGTCGCTGGTCGTGTCTTCAGGCTTTAGATAAACGGCTCGTGCTGCGTGGTCGACGTGGAAGTCGGAGGTCCAAGGCATCTTTTTGACTGTCTCTGGGAGCATAAGACCATGTGGCCGAGTGTCTTCAGGAAGAAAGAATTGGTAGAGAGTGGCCCAGTGGTTGCAAGGAGCCTTGAAAGGATCATCGTAAGGGAAGCTTTGTACAGTCAGGTGAAGATCTTACAATCGAACTAGGGGGTGATACCTATCGCAGTCATTCACCAGATCCAGGTAACTCTTAGCCATGGACGCCATGATCGTTGTTGTGAGAGATCCTCGGAGGATCCGAAGACTCGCTGATTATAGAGCGCGGTATTGTGATTGTGGTTACCTACCTAGGTACCTTAGGTACCTTAGGCTGGCCAGCTGGACATATCCACCTCGCTTGCAACCCCAGCATGTTTTCTCCGACATTAAGCCTAGCCAATCAGAGAACAACATAACATCAAGAAGTTGACAAGTTTCTGCTGCAAACACCTAGAGTCATCAGAACAAGGTCCGGCCAGAAACCAGTTTCACAGTATTTGTCTCATTCCTCCACCCTTCTTGATGCCAGAAGAATACTATAATCGTAATGATCGGCTTAGGTCCCTAGGTAAAGTTGCATCCTCTGTAAGTTCACGCTTCCTGTGCTTTGTTTGATAGGAGTCTTCGCAAGAGTTTTCATCAATCTAATCTTCCAAGACTTACTTCCTCCAACTCTAACTCGTAGATGAACAATGTTTTAAAGTACTTGTTACGGCATTCTCGTCTCACACCGGGCTTCATTCATTCCACAAGAAGAGCAGTGGACAGCATAGAAAAGGAATACACCACCGTCAAGATTACCAATTCTCTGAAAGTAGCGTCACTTGAGCTACCAGGCAGCTATATGTGTACGAAATTCATCTAGTAAAGCTATCTGATACATTGCTGAGATGTCACACGGAAATCAGGACAATTGATCAGGATTATAGGTCATCGGCAACCATCCTCGCAGGTCCCAGTGCAGTGAAGCCTCCTGCCACCCAGGTGGATGGACTTCACTACTGCAGCTCTCCTCTGATTGGTCTCGCGCTCTTCCGCAAGATGTTTTGTTGCACGTCGCAGAAATTTCTTTACAGGGCACACACCCTGTAGCTGTCCACTGTTCCCAATCAATGAGCACTCCAAATAGTTTTATATCCCAACTGTCTGTGAAACGAATAGGCCTAGGTATTCAGCGACCAGAGACTTGGACAACCGTGGATGAAAGATCGGTTGCGGAGATGGATTTCACCTCTGCTGCCTTTCTCTCATTGGACCAGGGTGATCTCGCCACATATTTTGTTGCACGTCGCAACACATATTTCCTTCTTTAGCGAGAGCATCTGAATAGCTTCATGATTCCCCAATCGGGAAAACGAAACGAAAAGACAGGAGTGATGATAAAGCCAGACTATCAACACCACAATATTTTGAATTCACTGCTCGAGAAATGTATTGTATCAGGTCCATTTGACGGGGGTAGTGTACGCTGATAGGTAGCTTAGCGGGCAATATCATCTCACCTGTCATAAACGACATCAATGCTGATCAATCAGCCTGTGTATTGGCTAGCCTGCGTTCCGGCTCATGTCCTGGAGACTGCGATGATACTCTTGATAAACTGTCGTCTGAAGTTGTGACTGCAATTTTTATTGTAAATGCACAAGGCTTAAGAAACCTTGTCCCAGTCATCTATTTGCGTAGTTAAGCTTACCTAAATGCAAGCAGCGGCTCAACCGCATTGTGAGAATCTACATTCGCAAGTAGTTATAGTATTATCAGAATCAGGAACGCGTTTTAGGAACCTTGAGCGTTCATCGGAACTGCAACACCGTGGGATTAGTCCCAGTGATCATGCTAATACAAAGGCAAGTTCTGACACAGCCAATGTGCAAATAAGTTTCTGATCGCAAAGCCTCTCTAGTGTGTTGCTGACATAGAAGTTTGCTGTCAAATGTCCTGATATCCTTGGCTGAATTAGAGTGTATACCAATAACGTTGTAGTTTTCTGCCGTTGCCTGTGTATGACTGTGACTGTAAGGAAGCAAACATCGGTATCAAAGACTGTGATGGCGTGCCCTTGCTATTTGGTCAATGAAAACGGGGAATTCTAGAATCTACGCCCAAAGTTGTTTGTTGGGGAGCGCAACTCGTCTTCGGTTCCTCACAAAGACCGCCAGTTCGCCCAGGAACTCCAGACAGCCGGAGATATCAACAGTGGCTCAGATAGTAGGTGAACCTCAAGCATTGCAAACAGAGGTATCAAGTGGTCATATGCCAGATGCTATCCAGTCACCTGGGGATTATGGTCATTGAGGAAATCCCGGGGCTAACCCTTACACAAGCTGGAAAATTGCGAGAATTGGTACGAGAAAGCAAGCATTCTCGGCGGTATGAGCATCAAACTGTATTTATCGCTAGTAAAATGAAGTGCTGAGCGTCAGTAGAATCGTGTTCAACGTACGTTACCGGGCTTTCACGGTCTACAGAGCAAATAAGGTAGAGTATTGAGGTTTAAGAGTTACTATGGCACAGGAGGGTAATAAACAACATGGGTAACAAAAGAAATCAGTCCACTCCAATTCTCTTCCGAATCTATTGTGCCTTGGAGGAAATGATCTCTGTAAATCTCGTTAGCATTTGTTAACTCAATGAGGCTTGCAAGGGGCCTTACTCTCAACATCTGTTACGCTCTGTTGCAGAATCTGTTGAAGGACCTTGGGATTCTCGAGCTCCTTCTGGATCTTGGCAATGATGGACTCCGAAAGCTCTTTCTGTTGGCGGATCTTGACCTGTCCCTCGTATCTAACCCATGAGTCAAGAACAGTCTTGGCCTCAGCAGCAAGGGCAGTGGTCTGCTCGAGCTCGTATACCTTGGCCTCAAGTTGAGCAGTTTCCTAGTATCGTAAGCTACCGAATCACCCGAACGAATCCATCTACCACATACCTTGGAAACCTCAAAGAGAGTTTTCGTGACATCGACAACGCTTCCCAATTGTTGGACACTCTCGATTCTGGTCTTGACGGCCTCGGTGTGGTCGGCCCGAGCAGCATTCAAGATGTTCTTGATTTTGTTTACTTGTCCATCGGCCCATTCCTTGTACATTGGTCCACCATATTTGAAGACGGCACCCCAGATGCTCAACAAGCAGAGCGCGACAACAGTCTCCTCGTTCACGACATAGTATTCGCTGCTGATGGCGTAGATCGCGGCACCGGCTCCCGAGGTAAGAATTGCAGCTTTGGAGGCCAAGGAGTTTCCTGGCATGGAGTCGAGGATCGATTGTGCCTTCTTCTTGGGGTCTTCCGTCGCCGGGACTCCAGTCGAAGCTGATCGATAGCTGGTGAGAGATGTGGTAAGGGCCGGGAGGGTACGTGGAGAGAAAGCTGGTCGGAGACGGGCAGCACCTTGAGGAATCGTCAGTCAACATATTCAAGCTTCAATTGCTTCAATTCCATCATTCGCAGACCCAATTACGTACCTGCGGCGCTTCTTGCCAAACGTGATGCCATTGTGAGATGAGGGGAGATGCTTTTGAGCTTCGCGATGTCCTTGGAGGGAGTGAAGATTTGGGAGCGGTTGTCGGTTGAGCTTTGGACCTCACGTGACTAGAGACCCGCTTTAATTGTACTAGCCAGCCTTCCGTCCCGCAGTACAACTTATTTTATTTGATGTGAGGCTTGCAGGTCAGAAAAGTTTCGCAGTCCCAGGACCCATATTCTGCGAAAATGCCAGCAACTACCAATTCGCAGAGCCAGACTGGCAAGAGGAAGAGGTCATTATCGGAGAAAGGTCCATCGAAAAGAGCGCGATCCGAGAGTTCTGAGAGCAGCGGCGAGGAGGATAGTCAGGCGCAAATAATATTGCTTGCAGATGAAATACTCAAATCGAAGAAGAATTACAACAACATTTCGAAATTGATCCAGATACTTGGGGCTGAAGGAGAGGAGACAGACGAGTCGGTGGTCGCAGCAATTTCATTATGCCGAGTCTTCACATCTTTAATGGTGTCGGGGGACATGGTGAAGAAGCAGGGGACGACTGAGAAGGATGCTGTGGTGATCAAATGGCTGAAAGAACGTTACATCGAGTACAAAAGCGGCCTGCTTTTATTGCTTAGAGAAGAGGGACTTTCGTCAACAGTCTTGGATCTATGCATGAGGCTGCTTAGAACTGAAGGGCAGCATCTTAGAGGTCAAGAATACAGTTTTCCTACTGCATTTCTCACGGATATGGTACGGGTATTTCTTGACCCCGAAAGCGACGAGAGTGCCCGGGAAGAATTCAGTCAGAAATATGTAGAGGAAAACGATGATATTCGGTTCTATACCATGGAAGCCCTCGAGTTAGTACTTCCCTTGCTTCCAGTATTCCTCTAACATGCATGCAGGAAATTGTTGAAGGAGTTCGAGTCGCAGGCGTTCTTCAACAATGCTTTGCAAATCCTGACTTCCATTGAGTCCGTCCCAGAGTCGAAAGAAGAGCTGGAAGACTTCTGGGTTCCTAAACCGAAGAAAACAACACATGCCTTATATTCTCTAACTCAACACAAGAAGCGAGCGCAGAATGCATGGCTAGCACTAATGAAGTTGGATATGGACAAGGAGCAGAGGAAGACTATCTTGGGACTTATGGCGAAATCAATTGCACCATGGTTCATGAAGCCAGAGCTGTTGATGGATTTCCTTACGGATTCTTACGATTCCGGTGGATCGACGTCTCTCCAAGCTCTGTCAGGATTATTCTATCTGCTTCAAGAGAAGAATCTCGACTATCCTGAATTCTACCAAAAACTCTACTCCCTTCTGGATTCGGAGATCCTGCACTCGAAGCACCGATCGAGGTTCTTTCGTCTCCTTGAGACCTTCTTGGGCTCCACCCATCTTCCAGCTGTCCTAGTTGCCAGTTTCATTAAGAGACTTTCGAGATTAACATTAAATGCACCACCAGCTGCCGTGGTGACAGTCGTTCCGTGGATATACAACATCCTGAAGAAGCACCCAATGTGTACTTTCATGATTCACAGAGTAACGAGAGGGGAGGGTGCAATAGCACGCTTGGAAAAGGAAGGCATGGATGACCCATTCTTAATGAATGAAGAGGACCCCATGGAAACAAAAGCCATTGACAGCAGCTTGTGGGAGATTGTGATGCTTCAATCACACTATCATCCAAATGTCGCAACTTTGGCAAAGATCATATCGGAGCAATTCACTAAGCAGTCCTATAACATGGAGGACTTCTTGGATCACTCGTATGGAAGTGTAAGTTTTGACTCGCTCCCTTTTCCGATGCTTGTCTAAAAAAACCAACAGATGCTTGATGCAGAATACGTTAAGGATGTGAAGAAGACGCCGGTAATAGAGTTCGAGATACCCAAGAAGATTTTCATGAAGCAGGATGCTTCGTCGGAAGCTAACGATCGTTTGTTGGTGAATCTTTGGGATTTCAATTAGATGAAATCAAAGCAGACGCATGAGAGTCTCATTAGAATAGTAATGCGCCTATGATATGCTAGAAATTATATCCATGTTTTTGTGTCTAGTGTATATCGAACGTAAACATACCACTGTAATCTAGCGAGTATTTCTCGGTAGGAAAAGGGGGCGGGGTCAAGACAGATGATGAAATTGATTGTGTAAGTTACAATTCACGCCTCCTAATCTCGTATACCCAGCACGGTACAAAGTCCTAAAATAAGCAAACCATACCTACGTGCTAGAGGTGCTTTCATTTGTAGTACTGAAGGCCCATTGAAGCAGATTCAAAGGAAGTAGGCACTGCGCCGCCTCTAAGCCTCCTGCCTCCAACGACTGATAGCTTTGAAGCCAAGATCAGCAACCGCTACCATCTCCACGTAAAGGAGGCTGTTACCAAATGCGACTGCTATATAAAAGCTTGCGCCAATACAAGGCAACCCTACGAGTATCTTGAGTCACACGAAGACCACAAAGGAAACTGGTCGACTTTTACTATACTTCACTTTGCTCATTGAAATCTCACAGAGCTACCCCGCGAACACAGCACTCATCGCCCATCTCCGTCAGCTCTTGATCTCTACGCGACGAGACTATCTACCACCCGCCAAAATGCCTCTTCGAGATCTTCTCAAGAAGAAGGAGAGAGTCGAGCAGCAGCGAGATGCGCCGTCTAGCCCTGCAACTCCCGAACCTCCCATCTTCACATTTATGCGCTCCGACACACATACACAAGAGATAATCACTCCACCGTCCTTCAACTCGCGCGAGTCCTCCCCTCCGCCATCATTTGTCGACGGAAAATCCGATTCCAGGACAAGCAGGCTCTTCGCAGGCCGTTCGCGTAGTGCTTCCATCAATTCACAGGCGTCAGCCTCGTCCACGAAATCGAAGAATGCGAATCCGAAGCGCTTATCACAAAGGCTACATTTGAAGAGGAGTGAACCAACTTCGGAGAGTGTACCGACTGATCTGCCAGAGATCCATACGCCAGAGGGAGAAGATGGGGGAGCTCGCGAGTCTTTATGGGAGAAGCGAGCGACCCTGTTGGCCAAAAAGAACGAGGAATCGACAAGTAGACCGACTACGCCAATAGGGGTTTCTACAAGTAATCTAGGTTCTTTTCAAGACTTGAATATAAGTGGGGGTTCCAAAAAGTCTGTTGTCTCTACAAAACAGGCAGATGATAATATCCAGGAGGCCATAAGGCTCCATGAAGCAAGCGAGTTGGAGACTTCCACGAAGATGTTTGGACGTTTAGCGGACCCGAATGGCGAAAACAATGCCTTGAGTCAGGTCATGTATGGGCTTGCTTTACGGTATGTTTGTTGCTTTCGGAATACAATCACCTTCATGGCTTATTGCCAGGAACCTTCAACACGACATTTCATCTCTAACATGCGATGCAATCTCGATCAATTCTGACGTCTCACTCTTTAGGCACGGTTGGGGTTGCACTCCAAACCCAGAAGAAGCTGTCAAATATCTCTCGGCAGCAGCAGCTAATGCAGCATCCATTGAGGAGCAAGCGTTACAGGCAGGCATGAAGAAAGGCGGCACCGCGAAGGGAGAACTCGTGCTTGCCATCTTCGAGCTAGCGAACTGTTTTCGTCATGGTTGGGGTGTACAGGTTGATAAGCTCGCCGCGAAGCAGGTAAGGCGTCGAGGGTTTGGACAAGATTGAGACATGCTTAGAAACACAATCTGACATGTTTAGTACTACGAAACCGCTGCGAACCTGGGCGATACTGGTAAGTGCATTCAAGCCTGATTTGAGTGAGACAAGAGCTGATAATATTGAACCAGATGCTATGAATGAAGTTGCTTGGTGTTACGTCGAAGGCTTTGGCTGCAAGAAGGACAAGGTACGCTTAAATTTAACGTTCTCCTTGTTACTACTTGCTATCGAGCTTGCCAAATGAGTTCGAGTATCCATAGCCATTGAGGGCATCAGCCTCGCATTCTCCAATGTGGCTTGCATTTGCGGCGCATTACGGCCTGCCCCTATGATGACTGCATTTGGGCAGCAATGAGGCTTTCCTCACTTGTTTTCCCCCGCACCTCACCCTCCATTCATCGATATGCAAGGCTAACTGACTGTAGTTCGCGGCAGCCAGATACTACCGACTTGCGGAAACTACAGGCAGTAAAACGTTAGGCAATACCTGGTACGTCAGATTACCTTATTCGTCTCTGCCCCATGCCTAAGATCTGAACTCATCACCTTTCTTCTGCGATCTTTGTTCCTGAGTGGTAGTCTCCTGAGAAGGGAGAGCGACACTGTCATGCTGGGTCTGCATGTGCTTAACCTGCATGCAGCGCTGCGGCCCGGTGGCCATCCCGTGCAGCTGCGTTCCAGATGACTTCTGTGAATCGAAGCCGATAGGCTTAGCGGCCACGGCCTACTTCTTCGACCCAAAACTCAGAACCTAAATTCTCCCTAACCTCAAATCTCCCATACATCTGGATCACGGCTCGGCTCACTAATGGGGCGCAAAACAGGATATGGAAAGAAAAATACAATCCTGACTACACGGGCAAAAAGTGAGAAGTGACACTTTGACCTTAGCGAATTCTTCACTGAGCGAGTATGATTATTTCGTGGGGTTAGGCTTTCGCTTCGGGAAACTCTGTTTGGGCATCGGATGGATGTTTTATCCTGCTGGTGGTTGGATCACAGGTTGATTCATCGATTGATGCTTCGATGGGAGCACAAAGAGACGAGGCAAGTAAGGCGAAGAAGAATAGGAAGGACCTCAACGAAGAATTTCGCAAAGCTTATTCAGCCGCGCTGTACCCATCTCTTGTACTTCAGGAGCCCGATCCGATCCATCTCATCCTGAACGCAAAAGATGTGTGCTATTCTGAGGAAGGAGAGAATGATGACCAAGTTCCGACATGGCTGAGACACTTTCTTTCGTATCAAGGTCTCGGGAATTACCGTTTTACATGATATCAATCTTCATATGATCTGATCTTCATGTCGGCTGGCATTATTGGCGCCTATAGTTTCCAGTCCAGATGCTCTGTCGATGCCGATCTACTTCATCCATCAATAGTGCGTGATATACCTATCTCCTTCACAGGGTCCTGACTGGCTTTCAATGACCGAGCCGAGCACTCAACACCTGAAAGTAGCTACGCAGACCGATTGACTTACCAAGACGGAGGGGGCGCATCACGTGAGTGATGTGCTGGCAGTCCTATTCCGCTTTTGGCTTCGTGTCGACGAGTCCTTGGGGGTCAGCCCACATTTCTTCCGTTTGCTGATTTGCTCGCGAATATCTTTTTTGTTGGTAGATCGTTGACGCGTTTGTAGATGTGAGTGGGTGGCTGGGTGGCTGGGTGGTCGTTCGTATATTGAGTTAGTTATAGACTCGGATCTCAAAACTGGGTCTTGCACCCTGCACTTTGAGGAGGCCTTGGAGCTAGAATCGTGACTATGGCTTGGTTAAGAATGAACGGTCTGAGTAGATTCATTTCAGGTTTGTGGGATTTGGATTCCAGATGTGGCGAGTGTACGTGTGTGTAGAGTGATATATGTGGGGGTGGTAAGTACGCAGGTACGTAGGTATACGCATACACACCTGGCGTAGATGGCAGACAAGTACTGGAACCAGAGGAGAGCAGACCTAGTATCATGCCTTCAGCCACTTCGTATGAACATACACATATGAATCTCTACAAGTATCCTGTATCCAACATAGCAAATTAGCAAGCACAGCAATCAAGAATAACTTTTGTATCATTACCTGAGATCCCAGACAACAAAAATATGAATCATATTCATCACTCCATCAAGCTGATCTTGGCAGATACACACCGTTCTTTTGAAGTCAAAAAATCCCGATTCCCCAAGACTTTTGAATAATGGAGTTTACCTTTTCTGGTGGGATTTTGGTGGTGAATAGTGGAGATTGATTTCTTTCACCGTCTCTCTATTTTAAATGCTTCGCCCTTCGCCCCTTCTCATGATGATAATGTGGGTCTCTTTTCTATGGATTTGCAGAGTTTGAAAATATCTATTTTTGGGGCTTGGGAGTGTGTGACTTGAAGGAGGTGCAAAATGGAATTGATGGTCATCGTGGGTGATCCTCGATATGGTGCTGTTATAATTGATCCCGCAAGGGAGGTAGGTCTATTTACATTGTCGTAGATATCAAGGTGGGAAATCTCGTGGACAAGCAAGCAATGAGGAATTGAGGTGTGTTATGCGTCGTGCGATGGAGCAAATTGTAGTATTCTGTGAGCTTTACATTGCATTGGCACTGCAATCAAGTATCTACACATTATCTCCACCGCTCCTGTCCCAATCATCGAGTAAATACAGCTCGCCCCCTCGCTCCAATTCTAAATACACGGTCCTCCGCCCATATGAGAAGCTCGATCCATTGAAACTTGAAATCATCATCATCAACAGGAATTGCTTCGTTGGATAAAAAAACAAGTGCAATTATTTCGTTATCATTACAACGTACAACGTAAACATACCCTTCCCTCCATATCAATTTTCAGCCTATTGTGTCGAGCGTATCTGCCGTCTCATTTGGTTATCCAGTGCTGCAGAAGATGAAGAAGAAAAAATGCCAGTTGTGTGCTGCGACTTGTGTGTGTGTTGTGAGTTCGTGTGGTTCGTGAGAATCGTGTTGTTCGTTTGTGATTGTATGCAAGGAAAGACAGGGAGTATTCCCCGGTGCTTCAAAGGTATCTCAGAGTAAATGGGTCATGCGGGTCGTGATATTCGTTATGTAAAGGGTAAGAGGCATGATTTTGATTAATTACCAGGACGACGAGCGTTTGTGGTGGGAGGTGGTCAGGCAAGCCTTCGATCATCGGTTCCAAGGAGTAGGGTTCGAAATGTGATGCCATTTTTTCTTTCTTCCTCTCATCCACCATCCAGTGTTCAATCCAGACTCAAAGAAAAGTAAGGAAGCTAAGACTAAAACTAATACTAAGATCCTAAAGCTAAATAATGAGAACACAAGATTTCCAATTTACATACGTCCATCTTTCCGTTCGTTGGAGTTTGGTGTTTGCTGCGAGCCGCCGATGTTTTATATAATGGGCTCGATCCATTCTGCTGAATCATTCGCGACCGCGTGAGCAATCATAGCAAATGAGCATTCGTTTGGGAAAATACCATCCCCAAGTCCATCCCTATTCCTTCAATCCCATCCATATCCTAAATTCCAAAAATCCGAACCGTGCCATCGCTGTGCCGTGATGATAATGCTAATATGAGAGCAAACATGAAGTATGAGAATGAGCAAAAGCAAGAAATCAAAGGCTAAACGCTTCGCTGAGTTCGCTGGACAAACGAAATAGAAAGGGTCATAATGAAATGCTGCGTGAGCAAACAGTGTCTTTGTTGCTGTCGTTGTGTAATATGCCGTAAGAGTCGTAACCGTTGATCGTAACGTGGGACATGCTCCCGAAGAATTTTGTATGTGTATCATGAAGTCATGAGAGCGGTTTACCCTACTGATGTAGCGCAATCCTCAGGACTCCTGTTCTGTGAGTTGCAATCCGAGACCATCTTGGCGAAGTTGCGCACAACCTCACTGGGTACTTGATCCCAGAGAAGTGACCTGGTGTAGACTTCTGCTGCGGACTTTTTGCTGTTCAGACGCATCGCAGCAAGTGTCTCGCCGAGGTTGCGGCGCCCTTGGGATGTAGATTGTTGAGGCGCATTTTGAAGGAAATCGTGGTTGGTGAGTCCATCGTATTGAGCCACCGAGAGGCCAAATAGTTGTTCATTATTTTGTTGTTCCGTAGGTTGAGAGAGGCTGTCGACGAGATCTCCAAGGGCTGATTGGGTGACACCGATCATGCCATTGCTGCCCATGGATGGGATTGAGGATGACCAAGAATTTCCAGACGGACGAGGAGCCAGAGCCTCGGAAACCGATGAAGCAGCGTTGGAAACACCAGCATCCTTGAAGATGTCCTCGAGTAAAGTAGCAGAAGCAGCTTGGACATCATCTGACATCTTGGGGATGGTTGGCGAAGAACCTTTGGAGGCGACAAAAGCACCGACTAAAAGCAGCATCAACAAGAGACCTTGGGCTGCAGGCTTTTCCGGCTCTGTAAGAAGAGAGTTCTCGGATTTCTTGGAAGGAACCAGAGAGGTTTCAACCTTGACTTCTGGCTCAGGAGCATAGTCATTGAGGAATGAGATGTTGTCCCAAGCGCCATCCATCGCCAGGCTGTCGATGTCGTTGTAGTCAGAAAAGCCATGCGCGGCAGGCATAGGGGCCAATGGAGCACTCTCCAATCGTTGGATGTGTTCGGTAAGAACACTGACTTTCTTGCGAAGGTCACCTGTCTCGATGGTGTGAGTTCGAACGATATCTTCCTTCTCGAGCAGTATCCTCTCAATATACTGTTGATAATGTTGCTCCTTGCGAGCACCGTCATCTAGAGCGAGCTTGGCTTCGGCAAGGTCCTCCTCAAGGTCATTAATGAGATTGGTGAAGTGTTTCTTCTCATCTTCAAGCCTTTCTGTATGTTGCTTCTTTCTTTGCCGAGAATCGAGGCTAGAATGAGTTAGTGAGTGGCATTTCAGTAGCGGCGAACTAATTACTTACGCCGCTTGTCTGTTTCTCAACAGTCTTTTTTGCTGCTTCAGCTCCTTGATCTCTTGGTCATCGGTAGACTGTGAGATGAGATGGTCGATGTTGTTGAGATTTCGTTCCGCGGGAATATCAAATCGAGCGTTCTTCTTGCGGATGCCATCACCTCTCCTTGACATATCAGGATGGGATCGAAGAGTTGGGCTGTGCGGCCTCATTCTCTTGGGCATAGACCGATGTTCCATAGCATCTGACACAGACCATTCCTTTTGCGGCGAAGTGGGCATGGAACCATTGCTGGTATTGCCTGACGAGAAGACTGGTAGTTGCTGATTTCCAGGATTGGTGAAGGGAGTTTGCATAGGCCTTTGGAAAGTTGGAACCTCAAACTCAGAAGGTAGTCCATCATGTCCTCGCATTGGTGTACTCATGCCAGAAGCATTACCCATCGACCATCCGTGATTCTGATTCTGGTGCCCAAACGAGGATTGCGACTCCATGCGTATGAAGGGGTTATTGTTCTGCTCAACAAAAGGATTGTTCGAGGCCATTTGCGGCTGCATATCGACATGTTGCCATTCATCAGTCTTCGGCGAGAACAATGAAGATGATACTGCAAAGGAATCCCGCCGGCTGCCGATCATGGGTGGGGACATCTCAAGTCCGGAATCTAATGCGTTCTGCTCGAGGATGTTCTCGTCCAAAATGCTTCCCTCTTCCTCTTCAAAGTAGTTGTGTGTATGCGTATCCACCGTCAGCGACGAAGGTCTGTAGAAGTTGTGCATTGGAAAGGCTGCCATTGCGAATATTGTGTTGTGGTGTGTTAGTGGGGAAGCGAGGTTCGGATGGTTTGGGGATTTTGGTGTGGCGGTGAGGGTGGTGAAGTAACAATCGGTGCAGATGGGCAGCGAGTGAGTAATAATAGTTGATGAAGAATCTCTGATGACAATCAGAAGATTCGAGTTGATAGTCCGTTCGTTCGTTCGTTCGTTCGTGGGTTCGTGCAATGGCAAAGAAGTTCAGTCTGCGACTAAAGCAGAAACTGAACACAAACTGGGTGGGCTGTAGAAGTACCGTTGACAGGAGGTAACCA
Source organism: Neospermospora avenae (assembly GCA_014282315.1). Taxonomy (NCBI): domain Eukaryota; kingdom Fungi; phylum Ascomycota; class Leotiomycetes; order Helotiales; family Ploettnerulaceae; genus Neospermospora; species Neospermospora avenae. Next base: position 1,373 of record JACBAH010007294.1, on the reverse strand, counting down.
AGAGCTGCGATAGCGAACGGGCCCGCTGCCTTCTTATTGTCCTAAATGCAGTATGCGGCTAGTCTTGTATATGCTTTGCTATGCTGCTGCTGCTGCTGCTGCCACTGTAGGGCCGCCGACGGGCTCTAATGTATGGCGCGCTCTACTCTATGGTTGGCTTCCGCTGTGGCAGCGGGTGCTCCTGCTGCTTCTGCCCTGGCCTGGCCTGGCCTGGTGGGAGGGACGGGCTTGCTTGTCCCTCGTCCTCGTCCCACCCGAAAGAGTCAAGTCAAGTGAGTGGAGTGCAGGGGAGGGGAGAGACATCCCCATGTCATGGCTGCTCGTCCCATGCCATCCCATCTCATCTGTACCCATGCCATGCCCCCCATCTGGCTGGGCTCCCCATGCTCCCAGGGCTCAAACGTCCAGAACAGGGAGATCGAGATATCAGAAGAGAGACGAGACAGGATAGGCCAGGAAGAGACGGAACGAAAAAAGCAAGGCGACGGCTCCGGGTGCAAGCGATAGCGTGAGGTGGGGGAAAGCTCTCGAGTTGCTGAATGGAGAGATAATTACTGGGAGAGTACAGTACAGTACACTACAGATGAAGGTCGGGCAATAGCTGACCCCAGAGGAAAGCCCAAGGAGGACGGAATTGCACTTGTAGAGATAGAGAAGCCAGTGGCCCAAACAGGTAGCCCTAATGCAATTGGAGCCAGAATGGGCAGAGTTTATTAGAGCCATGTGAAGCAAGCCCGAGGAAAGATGAGAGGAGGTACCAGAAATGTTACAGCTCGTCAATATTATCTAAATAGTAGGACTCTAAGTGGATATATTCCATCCCATATATCGTACTTGATTATTAGCTATGTGCAAGACAATAAAGCTAAATTTTAAAAGACGATGTCGAAAGAACCACCTGTTGGGAGTACAGTAGGAGGGCTAAGGTAGGCATTCGAAGTGATACTAAGCGGTAGAAAAAAATAGCCCGACGATCGCCTGTTCCTGGAATAGAATCGGAACAATAATACGCGATCGAGCTTGAGAGTCTGACTCTTTTCGTCGGACATCCGATTATTACTATTACGAATGGGAAGCTTTTCGACAATGCAGCGCTGCAAGCGACTGGGGATAGTCTCACTTCCAGTAGGGAGCTATCCAGCTATCCGCGGGGTGAGTGAAGGGTGAATCCAGAGTCCAGACAGGCCTCTTCAGTGGCTTCTGTCCCCTTTCGCAGCACCTCATCCTCTCCCTCAGAGGCGGTCTCCAAGACTGGCTCTCCCTAAATCCCCATCTCTCATCTCAGTCCACCCCCGTGCCCATGATCAGGTTGGGCAGCGATGGAATGGAGACAGACAGACAGCCCTCGCTTTGTCAGTCGCTGACCTCGCCCC
>JACBAH010007293.1:0-25831 GCA_014282315.1 Neospermospora avenae | reverse complement strand
GTTCAGCGTGCGGGCGGTAGAGGTCTCAGACTGGGATAGTGGGCGGGGGCCCTAGAAGGTGGGATAACAGCAGCAGGCCCGGAGGCAGCTCAGAAGAAGAAGAAGAAGAAGAAGAAGAAGCCGGTGAGCGCGACAAGTGACTTGCAAGCTGCTTACCGGTGCTTGGACACTTCTTGATGACGCCGTCCGATCAATATAGGCACTTTTCAGTCGTGTTGAAACTTGACACCTCCGAGCCTTGGTCGGGATTGATTCGGAACTCTGAAAGGTGAGGTGGGGTGAGGTGAGGTGAAGTGAGATGAGGCGAGGCGAGGCTGGGTGTCCAGTGTTTCGGATGCGGCGTACAGAGAGAGCCGAGAGAGGCGTTCGAAGTGATGGTCGCGTATTTGAGGGTCTCGTGTTGATATTGTATCTCGATCCTCCAATGCCGTGCAGAAAGAGTCGCGGTGATGGTACAAGAATGGAGGTTAGGTACAGATCGATAGATGGGTGCCTGCCCTTCGGCGGTTGGAATGGTCGTACCTAGGTAGGTAGGTAAAAGATGAACCTGATTCTTAGCTACTCTTACTTCCAGGGTAGTTGTAGTGGTGATAGATATTGCGCTCCTTGGGGCACAATAGGAAGAGATGCGGAACCTACAATACCTACCTACCTTACCTACAATAGGTACAGTATTCTCGGTATTCTCGGTATTGCCGTTGAGGTGATGTGGTGCACGGCGGGGCAGCGGCTCAAGAGTCAAGGTCCCCAAGGCCAGGTATGGAATGGAGGTAGTTAGGTAGGGATCAGGCACTTCAACGTTCAAGCGCGGCGTGCTCTGCTCTCCTACCTGGGTAAGATCAGTACTCTGTAAGGTAAGTGCCAAGATTATACTGCGCCAAGTGTCACGAGACCATGCAGAGAAAACGTTCGCGGCAGATGAGATGAAGTTGTACCTTGGAGATCTCCGTATACCTACCTAGGTAAGGTAGGTACTCGTAGATGCGGGCTGGTGGACATACAGAGATGCAGAATTGCAGTGAGGCGGGTGTTTGGAGTGATGACCTACCTACCTACCTACCTACCCTCTACACACCGAGCACATACACACAATACAGTACGAGTACATGAAATGAATGTGCTTAGAGTACCCGAGACTGTCCTTCGAAATCGGTCAAGCCACTGCAGCTGTTGATCTGATCGTTAAGCGCGGGTAACAGAGCTCCCTAGGATCAGGCATACCTAAGGTACCTAGGTAATGAGCGGATGCATCCGTGTTCAGGGGCTCTGGCTCTGGCTCTGGCTCTGCTTTCAACCAACGATGATGCTCCGCATGTAACCTACAGTAGGTAATCTAATATTCCGTTCATTGGCAGGTACGTCCGTAGGGGTAGTGGATCCTTCCCTGGGTGTCTTACAAAACTATACTTTCTTTTTTGCTCGTGGAGCTTGTTTTCTTTGACTCCGTAATCACGAATTTGCAATCCCGGTCTTCATGACATACATAACCCGTCTGAACTTGGCTAAACTCGTTCGACCCTCGAAGCATGCGCAGGCAGTACGTAACCTACAGTGGGTACCTAGGTAGGTAGGTATGGAGGTACTGTATGTATTGTATCGTGGTGTCCGGGATCTCGTGCGTGCTGTAATATCGGCTACCCGCAGCTTCCACCAGATCCGAAACATGGCCTTGCACAAGCAGAAAGAAGTAGGTTACAGAAGAGTACAGAAGTACAAGTACGGTATGCCTTGGGATTTGTGACACTTTGCATATCTATCAAGGCAACCCTCGAGGCTCTTTTCTGTTGGATTTCCTACCGTGCGTTCATTTCGTGTCCCTGTTGCCGTGCTGCTATTGATTCTATTTCCATCGCTCTATTTGATCCTACCCCGCGTGTTTTCATATTGCTTTTGGAAACTCGTTCTGCGCTTGGACATGCCCATAGCCCATTTCTCCTCCTACATTCTTGCAAACAGCTACTCTTTTCCTTCTATGTTCGATCATTTCAGATCTCTTGTCTACCTATCAGGCTCTATACAGCTTGTCCAAAGGTTCTGTCTCGGGAGGAACCTTCTAGGCAGTCTGTATTCCATGCTAAATGGCACCGTCACGAGCCGAGTCCATGCCATCCTATCTCAAAGTTCTCTCCACCTTATCTCACTCCCGAGACATTTCGAGACCTTCTACCAAGCCTTCTTCGCCTTCTTCACGTGGCTTGAAATCCTGTCTCTTACCCCTGGATTCTGCAAATTAAAAAACATCGGGGACGGCGGTAGATCAATACTGCTGTAACCGAGATCGCTAGGCCAATTAAAACTTTCCGAGGTCCCCCCGAGCACCAGGCAAGACTTGACGACGTCGATGTTGACAGTGTCAGCGACGAGGCCGACGACGACGAGGTTCTGTGGTATTGGCGATGATCTCAATTTCTGGTTCGGGACAACCTTGACCGGTTTCCACGGGTCCAGAGCCCAGATTCCGGTGGATATTGTGCAGTTGCGAGATGAAATGATAGAGATCATCTAAGACACTTGGTGAGAGGACGAGCGTAGTCTCCACCGACCCGGGCAAATGGCTTTGGATCTGGAATCCACATACCGTGCTGAATGAGTTGAGGTCATCGCCGATCTAAATCGCTCCGTCATGTCGGCCAGATGCCGGCAATGTGTATGCAATGTGCCTGCAATGGGTGAGGTCAAGCAAATTGAGATCACGATTCACAACACCAACCCAAGGCATCTAGTTCTCTGTGCTTCCTCGAGCTCTAGTCCATTCGGCCTCGACAATACAAAGAGAGGTTAGTTTCTTGAGAAAAGCTGAGAAGACTACGATTGCATAACTTGACTACAGCATCAGCATGATGATCTGACCGATCATTGTGTATGTTTGAGGTAGCGAGTCTTCTACCAAAGGCTTCTGGTATCTTTCTATTCTTATGTCGCTGCGCTGCTGACGAGCATATAATCATCTGTAGGTTTCTGCTGTAGGCTTTCCAAAACTTTAGGATGGCCTCGCAACTTTGAGTCATGCCTTCCTTGCCAAAACAGTTCTCGTTGTCATTCAGGTCGTTCCTTCCTCAAGTCAGGAAGCAATACAACCTGGACCGTCACTTGATGATACTTTTTCTTACATCTTGTCTTTTCCTAAACGTCTAGTCTCAACAACTTCTCTATCCTCATCACCACAGTCCTTTCTCTATCACATTCTTTACCACTCCCCTTCAGCAGATAACACCTCAGCAATATCCCAGCAATAGATAGAATCTTCTGGATTCATATTATTCCTTCTTGCTATTATCTTTGTCAAATTCCTTACATGCCTGCTGAGGTTCTCGGGGCTGTTGACGTGCTCCCATCGACACGTCGACGAGCCTCAACAGGGTTTAGCACCGGTCTCGATTACTCTTCCTGTCGTCTCGTGGATGAAGACGTCATCTCTCGTATCAACTCGCTGTTTGTACCAAGAGAGAAAGACTGGCCTTCACGCAGCCCAAGCACGCCTGACGAGTCCTCCCCTCAAAAACCCGAGACCCGTGAGCTTGTTTCTGGATTCGACTTCAGCTCTGCCAAAAGCGTTGCGAAGCTTGCACGGCAAACGACCGGTCGACTCAGCGTTCCTGAGATCGGAAGATTTCAGTCAGACAGCATTATGGCTGACCCGGATCGTACGCCAAATGAACAGCGAAAGTCCACTCTTCGAGTGTCAAATTCCACCAATGATCTGAAACACTCTGTTGATCATCTTCCTCCCTCCCAGCCCAGAGGTATATTCCGAATTCCTAAATTGGTCTTGCGAGACATAAAGCCGACCGAACTGGAAGGCATAAAGTCATGCGTCGAGATTTATCCTGGCATACCTGACAATGACGCGGAGCTGCACGAGACTGAGCTGGATTGTTGTCCTCCATGTGATCCAGATGATGCGCAACCGTCCAAGTACCTCGTCAAGCACTCAAAACTACCTACACACGGCCTCGAGATTGAAGCAGCAGACTTAGCATGCTTCATGAGTGGTTGTGAACCTGGGTTGAAAGACTGCCCGAAACATCGTCGACGGTCCGATTCCGTATCAGGTAGAAGCCATTCGGCTGACCTGCGGATCGAAGAAGATTTCAAATCATTACCAGAGGGCTTGGCAAAGATGGGTATTACAATCAAGGGCATCAAAAATGCCACCAAATCATTCAAACCCAAGGATGACAGATCTAAAACTGAATCGCTGAACATCACCGAACCGGAATCCAAGACGGATGTTCGCGAGCCAATCGCAATTTCAGCAGGTCGTGCTCGAAAGAGCTTGCGTACACCGATCGAGAGGGCATTGTCTCCCATCAGCAGCGTCACTTCTGGCTCCACCATGGATGCCTTTCCGCTTGCTGCTCAATCTTTGGAACTTGCCGAAAAAGAAATATCTCCAGGAAACTTCTCTACAACCGTCGCGACCAATTTTAGCTTGCCTGGGTACAAGTCAAAACGTGCTTCACAATCACTGCGCACAAAGCTTGCCGAAATTTCAGCTCACGAGAGTTCCGCGCCGCCAATTCCAAGTAAGGTATCTACTCGTGGAGCCCCACATCTCCGACAATCTCGACATTCTATTCCTCGAAAGCCACTTCCTTCCGAGGGCTCGAGTCAAGACCATGATAACGTGGCTCAAGGTCAGAATCAGTCCAGGAACCCCTCAACAGTCGAACCTCCAACATCAGACCAGAACATCGACCGCAAGCCGTCGGAGGTTCGCACTGGTTCCAAAGCAACAAGCTCGCTTGTCCCGAGGCACGTGGACTCCGGTTCATACGATGCAGTGCGACAAAAGAAATCCGAAGCTTCATTGAGATCTAATAAAGCTTCATTGAAGGCCAAGCCTTACAGTGCGTCGCTTCTGTCAGGAGCTTCAAGAACTTCAGTCATTCGTCACGCACTTCTGAAGTCGCCTGTCACAGAAACGCAAACAATCGACAATGGTTTGCCAGTACCTCCGCTTTTGTCCGCAATATCAAGTTTGTCAGAGAAAGTCATGCCGAGCGAGCTTGCTTGTGATAATGTTTTAAAGTCGGCTGGGAGCGATAGCAAGGGCAAGTCTTCGCAAAGAGAGACAGAGTATTTTGATACGAGCGAGTCTATGGTTCATGATGCCAAGGGAAACTCCAATTTTGCTACCTCAGGTACTGGTTCTTCTGAGACGGCTGGGGGTAGCTCACTCACGGGACAAGTATTCCCGACACCGGGTACAGCTGTGGACAACGGTGTTAAGGTCAATGAAGCGGCTACGACGGCTCCTGCTCGTGCCCCAGAACGTCTTAAAGACGGAGAGACAATTCCCGCTCTAGGCCCCTTGACAGATCTGCAGAAGGCTAGAGATCTTGTTGACAGTGTGCGAGGCCGCATTCAAGAAGCCGAAGAGCAGATAATCCACGCAATGGCATTTGAAAAACAGGACCTTGGTGGATCTGTTGCCAACAAGGCTATTGATGTTAATGACACTGATAAGCAGACTGAGGAGGATGCAAATCGCGAAGTGTCTGAACCAACCAAATCGATTCCAGCTTCAGTAAGTCGACCAGTCTCTCCAAAGTCCCACGAGCTAGGCGAATGTTGGTTGCCAGAGGAAGGACCGGCCAAAGCAAACGAGGCCGAGACAAAGGTGGAGGACGGGCTCAAGTCGAAACGTTCCTCGATGCCCAAACCACATTCGTTGCCTAATCGTAAAGATACGCATCTGAACTCGGAGCTCTTGCCCATGCACGATACAACCATTCCACCTGCTTATGTAGGAAATTCCGCAGAAAGTTTACAGCCGAGCCTAGGTCTCCCACCTCACTCCCCTGTGGTTATCCCGAACGTAGACTATTGGGGCTTTGGTCCTGCTATGAAGGAGGCTGTTCAGAACGCCGTTCAAACAGCGGTTCGAAATGTTGTACAGGATATCATCGTGCCGCCTGGCATGGATGAGTCGTCAAACGAATATCGAAAGCTTGTATCTGCATCACTTGCACGAGCTTCCAAGAACGCGGATGAGCAGATCCAACGGGTCGCAGCGAGAAAAGCTGTGTCACCGTCCGATAAGGGTTCCGACACCACAGTAATTCTTTCAAAAAGAGAAACTGCCCAAGTAAAACCAGCTACAGAAGAGGTAACTTCGCGGAAAGCTTCGACAAAAGCACAAGAGATTGCACTGCCGCCAAATGGAAGTTCTCCCGTTAACAGATCATATCCCGGATCCGTCTCTTCTCGCGAGAACGATCCTAGGCAGGGCAAAGACTCGCATATGTCTGGATCATCTCAACTAAATTCTGATTCTCGGCGTCCGTCTAATGCCCAACAAAACCGTGCGTCACCACCAAGGCCCTTCTCGCCAACAGAGCTAGAATCAATTCCTCTCGACTCCGGAAGAGAGGCCCATGTTGAACATAGCAGTCAAGGCTGGCGGCTTTCGAAGGCTAACACGTCGAAGAAAGGCTCCTCTGCCAAGTACACTGCCATCCCAACTCGGCAGTCTTCGAGGAATCAGGTCTTGAGTCCTAAGACAACGGCTACGAACTCATCTACTAAGGCCTCGGTCAGAGATTCTCTGATGAGGTCACAGAAGCGGTCTTATGAGCGACTTGTCCCTAGAGGTAGCCAGGGCCTTCGTTCTGTCTCCTCCGCTGGGTCGCTGAGAAGTGCAGGTTCTTCAGACAAGGACAAAGATATAGTGGATCTAGCAACTCTCAAACAGCCTTCGAGCCCCCGAAAGAGCATGAGCTCTGCTCCGATATCTGTAGAGCGTCTTGGTCGTAAGAATACTGTCCATTGGCTAAAAGATTTACTGTCATCGAATGGCCCGTACGAGACGCGGTTTACTGCTCTTCCTCCAAGAACAAAAGGGAGTCGTCCTACCAGATCTCAGACGGCTCCTGCTAAGCCTGTGGATGATATTTATTTGGGTCAAGCCCCAAAGCCATTGAACATTGTGAAGAAGGTTACTAGGCCGCAACCAACCAAGGCTCAGGAGGGGAAAAGAACAGACATTTCTGAAACCTTTACTCGCACTATCAAGGACCTGGAAAATTTAATGAACGAAGCTTTGTTCATTGCGAGACAAGCAACCGACACTCCTGAAGTCGCAACCCTCCAAGACGGTCTTGAAAAATCAATCAATGTTCTACATGATAGTCAGGAGAACCCAACGAAAGGCGGCGCAGGTCTCACAGGTCCGTCCTTGCCGAGTCGAGCGTATTCAAAGATTTCTGCAACTCGCTGCTCCAACTCCGATTTAAGCGACTACAGTGTTCATGAAAGTCTACGAAACTATTCTGCAAGCAGCGACTCAGATCTTTCTGACGACGAGGATGTTCCAAGCCCAGCACATGCTCGCAGCATTAAAGTCTCTGCGACAAAGGTACCCTCGAGACATGAATCCGGATGGCCACCGACAGGCCGCCACTCGACGCCCTACCCACCAGCATCGTTCCCTCAGTCACGAGCCTCTACGAACCATGACGCTCGTCCTGAGTATGACAGAAAGGACTCTATTGATCAGATCAGGGCAGCGGACCCTCGTTCAATGCGCACTGAGACCAATGTAGACATAATGCAAATGGATGCTTCCCGAAATCAAAGTACGAATCGGAAAAGCAATGTCGGCTTGAAGCCTGTAACGAGAAGGGCGACTGCTGCTACATCCCCGCCACTAGGTCCTGAGGAGAACAAAGATAGGGATGAGAATGGACAGAAGCCTGAGTTTAGGACACTTGAGCCTTTCGGTGCAGAGCGACGAAGCACGGAACACCGCAAGAGCTCTGCAAAGTCTCCAACACGCCTCACGCCTACAACAGCGACTATCAACAGCACCACTGCAAGAGACGTCAATGATGCGATTATAGATGCCAACAATGATCGTCACAACACGGATGAGGTTTTGCCTTTGCCAAAGCTCACTCCTCGTCGTGGTACCGAATTTGTTCCGGTCTGTGCCAAAGAGCATTCGGAAGAGGACCACGAGGCTATCCGGGCGAAGCTTGCCGTTTCAGAAGTTCCTGGGAAGAAAATGGTACGTGACTACATACTTGAGAACCATCATCCTCCGATCACGAATCGCGCGAGCTCGTTGGCATTGAGAACACAAGCTGAACGAGGACAATCGGCATCCAAATTTGAGTCAGGTCAGACTGAAAAGACTGGTCAAACCTATGATTGGCAAAACATCGACCAATCAAAAGTAGAGCCATGCTCTCGACCGGAGACAAGAGGACAGACAGCTGTGCCGGAGCCACAACTTGTTAATCCTAATGCTAGGCACTTCACGCATAGTCTGGACGGATCTGAAATGACTCATAGTGAGGTCCTCGACTTCAATACTGGGTATGGAGTCCGCCATCGTGGAGGTGGCGGTGAGTCTAGTCGAAGTCAAAGTAGACCATATGGGGCAGTGGAGCTGCGAGATAGTCCTGACCCAAATCTACCTCCAACGACCAAGGGCGAGCGAGAAAGGAAAAGAAATAATTTTTCGCTTGGTGGGAAGAGACATGTCAGTCTTCGAGATCACCATGTCAAAGGCTTCAGTCTGGCCAGATCTCACAAGCGGCAGACCATTGCCAGAGATTGGTCTACCGGGCGAAAGCGATTTGTTGCCACTGTTGCTTGTATTAGCACTGCCTTGATCGGAATTCTGGTGGGTATCTATGCTGGAGAAACACCCGCCATTCAGTACTATATTGTCGATTTTCACCACTATACAGTTCTCGGAAATGTGTTTTTCTTCATTGGGTTGGCTATTCCTACCTTTTTCTTTTGGCCTTTGCCTCTACTGCATGGGCGGAAGCCCTACATCATGGGAGCTATGTCACTCGCTATGCCTTTACTTTTCCCACAAGCTCTTGCTGTTGGTCAATTTCGATCACCATATGTAGCAACGTGGAGAGTGGGACTTATCTTATCTCGATCACTCATGGGATTCTGTCTCGGTTTCGCCAACATGAATTTCAAGCAAATGCTCACGGATCTCTTTGGTGCCTCGCTGCAAAGTGCGAATCCTCATCAGGAGCACGTAGATGAGTTTGATGTGAGAAGGCACGGCGGCGGGATGGGTGTCTGGCTTGGACTCTGGACGTGGTCTTCCCTTGGTTCCATTGGCCTCGGCTTCATGATCGGAGCAGTCATCATCAATACGTTGAATCCAGCCTGGGGCTTCTATGTCAGCATTTGCATCATTGCATTTGTAATGCTGTTGAATGTCCTGTGCCCAGAGGTTCGCCGCTCTCCTTTCAGACGATCAGTAGCTGAAGTCCTTGGCGAAGGAGGAGGAGATGTATCTCGCAGACTTGCACGTGGTGAAGTTAAGATGCATATCTTCCAAACCGGACCTAAGTGGTGGGGAGAAGAATTCCATGCTGGTGTCGTGCTGAGTACAAGGATGCTTCGACAGCCTGGCTTTCTTATCATGTCGCTATACGTGGCTTGGATCTATGGACAGCAAGTACTCATTACCTTGGTATGTTTCCATACTTTGCCTCTTCAATCGTGACTAACGATCCGTAGTTGCTTGGTGCTCTGATGTCCAAGGATTACAGATTCAAATCCCCACAAGTTGGTGCAGCAAGTCTAGCAATACCTGTGGGTGCTCTGATTGCCATACCCTTCCAGAAGGCGTCTATCTTCAGTCGAGCTCGGCAACTTGCTCCTGTGAGCGACGATGGTACCTTCAAGAAGAAGATATCCTGGACTTCACACATGCTCCGACGTTCAATTTTCGTCTTATGCCTGCCGCTTGCTGGTATCGCGTATACTTTATCATCGGCTGGTCCTCCGATCCCCTGGATAGTCCCTATCCTGTTCGCTGCCCTCGTTGGATTTCTTTCCAATTTGGCTATGGCAGAATGTCATGGCATCATCATGGAGACCTTTGACACTTCTGATCTCCAGCCCGGAATGACTGGTCGTAGCAGAGGATCAGCCGGTAGCAAAGCTGCCAGCAAGAGAACGAACTATTCGTCATTCCCACGTGTTGCATCTGGCTTTGCTATCACACAGGGCTTTGGCTACTTGGTCGCTGCAGCTGCCTCTGGCGTTGGAGGAGTCCTCACACGTCACCTTGGACAACAAGCAGCAACTGGTGTGATGGCAGGTATCCTACTCATCCTCTCGATTCTGCTTCTGGGGACCCTGATCCGCTACACCGACGTGCAAATCATTCCCGATTCTAAGAAAGATGAGATGGAACAATACCACAACGCCCGCCGTGTCTCTGCCATCCGCCAACAAGAAGGAATCCAAGAAGAAGAACCATGGCGTCCAATCATCATCGGCAATCCCCACCACACTACGCGTCGCATGTGCCTTCTCGAACTCGGAAGCCTCTCACGCTTCAGCGAGATTAGACTCAAGAACAAACTTGTCGATGAACAAAGTCTCGAAGCCAGACATCCTAATCAAGCTGCTATGAATGAGCTGGCGAATAAGATCCACGATAAGGAGATGGAACTCGTCAGCCAGGTCCGCAGAAGCTTGAGTCGGCATAGTTCAAGGGGAAGTCGTAGGAGTAGGAGTGACAATGGGATGGGTGGTCCGGAACAGGGTGATCTGGGCGGTCATAGGGAGATGTTGAGTGTCAGTCGTGCGGGTTCGGGAAACGGGGGAGGTCGCCCGGCTGCTATCTCGAGGGGTACGAGCGGCAGGGGAAGTGGGAGGAAGGGGACCAGTATGGCGAGGAAGGGGATCCAGGAGTAGGACTTGCTGAAAAGAAGAAGCAGACTGTCACATTTGCGTCTCCTGGTGAGGAATCAGTATCTGCGGAAGAAGAAGATGGGTATCTGAAGGAGGTATCAAGATTCGTGTTTGAAGTCTTTGTCTTGGTTGTTGAGATTGTCTGGAGAGCGTTGGGTGCTAGAGGTGGTGTGCAAGAGGTTGAGGAGTTTGGTGGCGGGTTCAGGGGTTGGTATTATAGGGGAAGCGTTTATTCGCTGAATGGGGAGGAGGTTGGTGGGAGAATGATGAGATGAGATGGGGGTAAAGCTGGGTGATGAGGATTGAGGTTAGATGTCCCTAGACCTAGAAATAACATGACCATTGCTATCGATCTGGGTTTCTCTCGAGGATTTCAAATCCCCATTCGACCCTGGGCTATCTGGTCACCGGTAAAGCAAGTCAACACTCAAATTTCTGATTGTTGTCAAAAGTCCTAAAGTTAGTCCATGACCTTTGATGTTATCGATTTTCAATATCCCACGACTTTCTCATGACTTTCACAACACATACTAGTAAGGCCACGGAACATATTCGCAAGATCAGTAGAGGCTTAATGAAACCGCGAAAGCAGTCTGTACTCCCCGGACACGAAATAGCCCAGCCTCTATCTACTTGGGGGATCCGAATCGAATCTGAGCCATCACGTCATTCCACCTCCGATACATGTCTGCACCAAAGACACCAAAGACACCGAGGGTAAAGTAAGAGAAGGAAGAAAGGATCTTGGGCATGCTGTTAAGTTGTAGGCCACGGGAGAAGTAGTAGATTGGGTAGATAAATAGATTTGGAGGGTTGGGGGGTGGTAGGATGTGGTGTAGTGCAGTGTGAATTGAGTCTGTGGTTGTTAGTCCTGGTCGTTCTTGGAGATGGAGGATTGAATTCTGTGGTTGAATAGAAGGGGGCTGAGATGTATGGTTGAGGGTTTGGAGGGAGAGAGCTAGCTGGCTGGCTGGCTGCTGGATGGGTGGGGATTTGATGGAGATGTAAAGATTCAAGGATTTGGAGATTGGTAGATTTGTAGACTTGTGGTATTGGAGACTTGGAGACTTGGAGACTTGGGGGGTGTGTAGACTTGTAGACTTGTAGACTTGTAGACTTGTAGAAATGGGGTGTGTGTAACCTGGCGGAATAGGTGAATGATGAAGCTTGAAGCTTTACGTGATCGATACCTAAGCACTGATTGAATGTAGTAGCACGAGGTGATGGATGATATTCGTCCAAATCGAAATGCCATTTCGAAAGGGAAAATGGAAAATGGAGTGTGAAATGGGGTTTGGGATTTGGGCAGGATTTGGGCAGGTAGGGAGGGGGTGCTGTGATTCTGAAGATGCATTTATCACAAGCTCACCACTTGGAAGCGTTCATTGCTGAAGCGACAACGAACCACCAACCAACGGGTCGATATCTTTGCTGGGTCGCGTATGGGACACTTTATGTGGTATTCGAACAGGCTGGGCTCGGCATGCTTGCCCAAAGACTTCTGGGTGGCGTTGGCGAACATGCCAATGCAAATGCAAATCAGACCCAGATCTTTCCTCAGATTCCTCCAATCCTCCTGTGTACAATGCCAAAAGGAAAATGCCTCCACACGAATCCAGCCTCACCTCTAGAACAATCACTCACACCCGATCCTCAATTGCATGAGAAGCAAACGCCTTGATTGATAATGTACGGTCCTCAGGTTTCAAGAAGAATTATGCCACCTTCCCATATTCCCCATGCCATCGGAATCCATGCATGCAAAAAACGAAGAGCCAAATAGTTGTATTGCGTGAAGTGACACAGGCCCAGATCCGCATAACACCAATTTGCCCCCGTCGTCCGTCTCCCTTCCCCGCACAAAAGAGAACTGACCAAGCGAGTAATCTATTTGTCCTTCTTCTTGGACGCACCCTTGACCTTTGCCGTTCCGCGGAGGGTCTTCTGTCTGTTCTTGCGTTGCTTGCCTATATGACAGTCATGTTAGCTTTCCGTTCGATGACATAATCACTCCCAGGTGAAACATATTGCCTCCCTGAACCAAAGTTTGGATATATATTCGGAGTGCGAAAAAATGTAGAAAGACGTACGCTGTTGTCTGCTGGGCTTCTCAATCTTGTTCGCAAATCCAACACGGACCAATCTGTAGTGTGGCTCGAACTTCTTCAATGCCTCGGGCGAATCGTACACGAGCGCGAATCCGGTCGTCTTGCCACCACCGAACTGGGTCTGGAGACCAAAGACGTTGACTTGGTCCTTGTTGGCCTTGTACATCTCGGCGAGCTTGCCACGGAGTTCATCCTTGGAGATGTTGGCGCGGTTTGGGTGGAGGATATCACTATGAAAAAACGCCAAGTCAGAACTCCATTCCCAAATGTATGTCTCTATGTGACTGCAGCCTCGCAAGCTCTCCACAATGCCAAATCCTCCAATTCTTCGCATATCATTCGATGTTGAGGAGAGCCCAGGAGTCGCGATTGATGGATTCGTAGCAGGAGCTTCAAGTACTTACATAACCATCTGCTTTCGGCCGAGGAGGGGGTTTCTGATGAACTTGCGCGTTCTCAGCGTAACTGGTTGCTCGCGGTCTGCCATCTTGGCGGTGTGTGTGAGAGATCCGATGCGTCTGTCTGCGTGTTGAGACAGAGGGTCGGTCGATGAGGTTGTCGTGAGATCGCTGTCGTCGTGGGAAGATTTGCGGCACTGGGGCTTGAACGACTCTCGTTATCCGGCTAGCGTGACTGGATGGGGCATTTTTAGCGAGCCCACAGAGATTTTCTGTGAAAAGGGTGCTAACCCTACTGCGGCCTCAGGCCTGAAGTTCCACTCGACTCAACCTCGGGGAAACTGTGACTAAATCATGACCGGCCCTTTTCCGTTGGTGTAGTACATGAAAGCGGCATCTTTCAAAGTTGAGAGCGCACAGTGTAGGATGATTCAATCTTTGAATTCGGTTTGGGGATGGCGATGGAGAGTCAATTGTCAGTGAATGCTAGACAGCAGCTTGATCGATTCAGTCGTCAATATCTTCAAGTCACACCGGAGCTTGATTACCCGACTGAAGAGCATCTGAGAAATGATGCATTTCAACAGGCACTTTTTAATCGAATCTTCTCAGATGAAGTTCAATATGTTCCTCCTCCAAGATTTCAACTTCGAGTTCTGAAAGAGCTGATGAAGAGAATCGAGGCTAGTATTCAGGATTGGGATGAAGAAGTATGCGTTTTCCTACATTTCTTATCTGTGTTATTCCTCGTGGTATTCGTGAGAATATTTCTGACTTCTCATTTCATTCAGGGAATATCCGATGATCTTATGAATTCTCTCGCTGTCTTAATTTCTACTCCACTACGAAGTGAAGAAGCATCAGCGCAGCAAAAATCTTACGTCTCTTATTCTCCTTCTCTTCTTCCTCCTCGGATTGATTCAAATCCAACTGTCACCCTTTATGAAGCACGGAATCTCCTTGCTGCAGCTGGCACTACCGGGCTCAGGACGTGGGAAGCAGGTCTTCATCTAGGCAACTACCTCTGTACTCATCCAGATCTCATTAATAGAAAGTCCATCCTGGAACTCGGGGCCGGAACGGGGTATCTCTCGATCCTATGTGCCAAGTGCCTTGAAGCTGGCCAGGTTCTAGCAACTGACGGAGACGACGACGTGGTTGCCAGCTTCTCAACCAACTTCTATCTTAACGGCCTCCAAGAGTCCTCGCACATAGAAGGCAAAGAGTTGAAATGGGGGCACGCTCTCACAGGTGGTGAAGATGCACGCTGGAATTTGGGCCGCCAAATCGATCTCGTACTTGGAGCAGATCTCACTTATGACCCAAGGAATATTTCGCCCCTGGTGGCCACGTTTGGAGACCTATTCAAGCTATATCCTGATGTCAAGATTTTGATCGCGGCCACGGTGAGGAGTGAGGAGACATTTGAGAAATTTCCATATGCGTGTAAGATGAATGGATATGGGTTTCGGCAGATCAAGTATGAAATGTTGAAAGCGGAGGAGCAGCAGGGACCTTTCTATTCGGACCTTGCGCCTGTACGATTATGCATGATTACGAAAAGTTGATTAGCTGGGGCTGGAGACGAAGCTGCCGAGAGGCACTTGAAAGTAGAAATAAATTCTTGTACAGTAATCACTCTTCATAAATACAATACCACGGCTAGTTGGAGCTATTCTCGGATGCTGACGTTTGGTTGTGAAGAAGAGCGAATTCGAGTGGGGGACTCATACTCACGCGAGCCTGCACTAACTTTGCATCCAGTGCTCCTTCCTTCTCTACGGAGTACGGCTTCCTGCTCTAACTTTCTCGTGTGCGTCACACTTTGTACTATTATGGGTAGGAGGCAGACGAGATCGAGACGCACTTCAAACCTGTACTTTGGCAGCAAAATATTGATTGGATGAGCCAAGATTTCTTGTATTCGGATCTCTCTTGTCGTCACATCTCTTACTCACATACAACAAGCGAGGCTGGGTGAACTTGGTATGGGGAAAGAAGGTTTCGCTCTGCGATTCGATCATTTTGAATTGATATCTCAAATCCATGTTCCAATGACATTTATTGCTCCAAGATCTGACTGGTAGACGTTCCTACCTAGATATCACTTCCCTACCCTTAAAGCTTTAGCCAAAGCTCTTGTCCATTGAAAACCACCTAGCGCACTTTCTAAATAACGCCAGCTACTCTACAAGGCACCAAATACCAATGCGAAACTCAAAGCCCCCGAGCGCCTTCTTCCCATCTGCTCGATATAAGCTATCTTCCCCAAACTAGAAGACGAGACTACAAACCCTTCCACCACGTCCTATGTACAACCGCATCTTACGACGATGATCCCGGGAATAAACAATTCGACCATTACAAGCATGCCATCATCCATTTCCAAAATTCAGTCGAGAGTAATAAGTGGATTTTGACCATTCTCATAGTAGAGCAGCAAAAATAACAGCCCAAGCACCAGCTACCATCGCGGCGACGTTTGTCCGTACGCTCAAGTCCAAACTTGGGTTCGCAGCTGCGATTTCATCGCCTCCTGGGCGAACTGGTTCATGCCTGCATTGGATCAAGTCAGTCCCTATGATCTGATATTTTCCTCCGGAGATCTCTAAATGTCTCGTCTTTCATATGTGAGGATACATTTTGGAATTCGACTCTTCTGAAGCGCGAATAACTTGAGACACGACTAAGAACAATAAAAGCTTACCAGCCACAAAACACGCGGTCCTTACCAAATGTAGCACAACTCCAGTAGGTCGTGATATGCCATTTCTGATGTAATGTCATCAGCTCTACTTCATCGCCAGGTTTGAAAGATGGTTTGGGCGTTATTGTCGCTTCGGCTATTTGTGTTGGGGATGGTATCGGTGATATTGTGGATCTGGATGATGGTGATGATGTTGATGAAACTTGTAGCGCTGAACCTGGTGATAAAGTTTTATTGGGGAGCGAAGATGTTAAGAAAAGAGCGTGTGTGTGATGTAGAGCGAGGAGAAGAATGATGGATACTGGTGTGAATAGCTTCATTTTTCTTGGAAGAAGCTAGATTTGATCTGAAACTGATTCCAGGTTGAATGGACTCGAAGGTGGAGTACGGCTAAGCTGAGTAGAGACTACGAAATCTTTAAGGTCGACTTAAAATTGTCAATCTTGGACTCTGACGTAGAAATGAGGCTGTCGCGAGATGCAGAGAGATCGTACTACGTGCAGAGACGGGATTGGGTAGAAAAGAAGTTGACCAGCAAGATTTGGAAAACAGAATAAGTATATACTAAATTCCGCTCTGAATTCCTGAGTCAGTAACGGAGGTGACTAAAAATAGGTGTGTAAATAGGCGTATCAGAAAACGAAGGAGAGAAGATTGTTTATTGTTGGATTAATCTCAATTTTTCAAGACTCGCTTCTGACACAGGTCGAGGACAAAGGGAAATAGACATGGAGAGATCGTGTGCAAGGTTTCAAACAGGGGAGACTCGACTCGACTCGACCCGAATCACCCTTCGTCTACAAGCCTTTCATCATGATTCCAACTGTTCCACTCGCTTTGAGGCTGCGAGAAAGATGTTTGCAAATGATTCGCGAGCCTCCAAGGGCCAATGACTCCTCTGCCTAGAATAGTCACAAGCACAATCACAAAGTCCGAAACGTCCAAGGAACATGTCCAATCTCGTTTCAAGATCAAGACAGGCTCAGAGGCTAGGCTTCGAGTATTCGTGACGATGTAGCTGCAGCTTGCTTGCTGCAGGTGAGATGGGGGCGCAAGGTGGGGTTCCCAATGAGCGGCCTCTTTGTTCTAGGAGATGAAACATCTCGGTTGACTTGGTATTTTTTCTGGACTCGAAAACACGAGACCGCAGGCTTTTCAACGTTCAGGGATACTGAAAACAATGTTCCAGATCCTTATCTAGCTGTTAGGACGAGAGTGGGAGTATATTCTGCATGGAACTGGAGACAAGCCAAATCTGGTACATACATGCGACTTGAAATACTTTGTAGGACACTGATGATGCATGGGAAGATTTCTAGCACTTAGGCACAGAATTTGTATCTTTCTCGTTCCATTTTGCATTGTCAGGAAGGACTGCTGCTGCGCCGCCGATACCTCCGGGTTTCCAAGCCAGCTCACGGAGCATTAGCAACTATTATACAGGGTATTATATATCAACCGCTGCCGTTATCTACACTGTACATGATCCTCTTCAGTTATTGCTACTCTGTCTCCGATTCCTCGCTTTACTTGTAGTCTTCGACGAACCCCTCAGCCCAAATCCAGTTTGCCTTTTCAATCCACCAGCAACCATACTACCTTTCTTTGGGATCCACCCTGGACTATCCTCGAAATTATCGTCATCATCGCTATTGAGCTTGTATTTCCTGAAAAGTTTGTCTGCCCGAGGAACTTGCTTAGGTTTCGGTGCTGGCTCTGGTTCAGCATCACTGGAGCAAAGGTCCACGACTTGCGATCCTGTTGGGATGGGCTGAGAAGCTCGGTATGTTGATACTCGAAGAACAGAGGTCTTCGATTCGGATGCAGATGTTTCACTGTTTCTACTGCGAGAAGATTGCGGAACTCGTTTTTCTGGTGCAGAGGTCTCAAATGCTCTGCTCTTTGATGACCTGTAGATGGAAGCTTTTCTTTGCTTTTGGGAAGCCTTTGGTGTTGTTTGATCATCGGACATGAATGCCTCCACATCAGCCATTGCCTTCTGGTATTCCGCTTCGAACTTTGCAGATTGCGAGGACTCAAGTAAAGCTAGCTTTTCTCGTTTGATCGTCGCAGAACGCTAAGCGCCTGATTAGCGCTGCTTCAATGAAGCTGACAGAGAAGAACTCACCTGTGAGAGCGCCTCCAGAGAAGGAAGGTCGTCATCAGATGATTCGTCAGATGGGACCTCTGGCCATTGTATTGGGGCTCTCAAGGAGTTTTCATCTTCTCTAGCAGAATTTGAATCGATAATAGTATTTGTGACTTTGCCTTTTCTTTTATCATTTGACTGCTGTTTATTTTCTGGATCTGGATGCGGATGGTGCTTCGTAGGGATGTCTATCTCAATATTCGGAGCAGATGGCGAGGCTGTGATTATGACAGTATCATCAAAGTCCGGTTGGTGGCCATGATCGGTCACTTGGCTCGCAAAAGATGACCCTATTGACAGTTTTGGATAGTTGACACTCAGATCTGGATCTTTTCCGATATTTTTAGTAGCTCGTTCTGGTGGGGTTTTGGTTTTCGCTTGCTCTTCAATTTCCGAGTCCGAATCATGACTCCTTCTGCGTTTCTTTGCCTGCCATTTCTTCCAGTATGGTTCTGTACTGCTCATTGTATCATGCTCTGCAGGGATTGACTGCTTGGTATTTTCAGCTTGGTCTTTGGCTAACTTAGGCGGAGACTGAGCTTCTGCTTGGTTTGGGATCTGGAGAGAGGTAGACTGCGTTGGACTAGAAGCGATCCAATGATTCGCCTGCTTGAGTTTTGGAGTATGTGAAGTCGAATTCGATGAATTGGATGAACTGGAAGGGCTCGACAGGCGTACCTGCTCGGTTGCTGAAGCGTCTAGATCGGCCGGAGGGCTAGAAGGCTGAGCTTGGCCTTGAGTCTGATAAATTGTGACCCAGCTGGAATGGTCCTCTTTCTCTGTATTCGGACATTGCAGGCGCGGAGGAGAACTTTGGAGGTCTCCATCCACTGTTTCCCAGCTAGATGAAGGCGGTCTAGCTGGAGAACTTGAAGTCGCATTTGCTGGTTGTGGCTTAGTTGGGGTTTGAGAAGACTCTCTTGGCTGTCTGATTGGCGAAGTTCCAAGTCCGTTGAACTTTGGGGAGTACGCCTGGCTCTCCTTCCCTATCTCGTTCTCCGTGTTGCCATTAAATTCAATACCCGTCATCTCCTTCAGTAAATTTTGGAAAGACGCTGCCTCACCAGGGGTTTGGATACCATCGGGGCCTCTGAGAATGGACGATGGAACGTTGGACCGGAATCCAGCATCTCGCATAATACGAGCAACTTTCCGCCTGGTCTCCTCTGGGACTGACTCGTCAAGGTAGTCAATATCAAGCGGCGAATCGTCGTTTCCTTTCGAAGCAGGCGTGGAGGGACGTTCTAGGTCAATAGGGGCCTCGACTACAATTGTGTCGGATGCGCTCGATCTAGGTACTGCCAGATCGAGCTGTGGACCTAAAAAAGAATTCTCCTGTAGGCTTTCCTGGGGCATATTTGATGGTGATTCTTTGCTCCCACTTTGTTGGTCAACAGGCAGTTCTGACATCGCGAGATCTGCATCTGGTTGGCGATCCTGTTCGATCGACTCCGGGGCTTCGGAACTGAGAGGAGTCTCGGTGACACGAGAATACTGCGCTTCGGGAACATCCTCCTCGTTGTTCTTTGGGCAGTTTCGCTCCTGGCTCAGAGTTTTGGACTCGTCCGTACTATGGCCTTTCGCCGGAGATTCGTCGCCTATGACGATAGGATCCTCATGGCTGGTCTTGGACCGCTCGTTGGCATTATGATCCCGCTCAAGATTGTCGTGCCCTTTCGACGACTCTTGCTTTAGACTGGGATGAGCTTGTTTGAGAATTTTGGGCTCTACAAGCTCACCGAAAGAGAGATAAAGGTACCCTTCTTCCTCTTCATTCATCTCATCTTCGTCGGGCATCTCGAGGTTCTCATAGATCCTCTTCCCAGTATTTTGATCGTACGTCTTCTCGCTTATTCTTCTGTCTCTTTTCGCGAGGAGGAGACTGAGCTCACTATTCTCAGCTATGAAAGTGATCTCGGCAGTGACATAGTCAGAAAGTTTGGGTTGCCAGTTATCCATCTCCAAATGTTTAAAGGCAATGATTGTTCCGACCCTAGCCAGGCTGTCACTGAGTACAGGTAGAGTCGAAAGGTCTTGGGGAGGGACAGGTAAGTCAGACTCTATGTGACTGTCTCCTTCAGCAGGAGTCTGTGTGTCGTGCGTAATCTGCTCGCTAATCTCGTCGTCCCTATTGCGCTTCTGGGCTGGCGCATGTATTGAATTGTCAAATGGCGAATCCATGACGCTATCTTCTTGATAATCAAGCTCGTACGAGGCTTCCATATATTCTTGCTCTTCAGCTTGAGTATGCTTTCCCTTCCGACGCTTTTGCTTCTTCGAAGACCGCGGTTCTTCTTCGTATTGCTGGGTGTAGTCTGGTTGATTCTGCTTACGCTTGCCCTTCCTCGAACCCTGCTGTTGAGGATCCCATCGCTGGATGAATGGGAATGGAGGTTCGCTTAGTTCAAAAATGTCATCCTGGACGCATTCAACAGCTCGATAAATGATCTTGCTTCTCCAGGACTCGTCCAAGTCCTCCACAATAGCTTCTGGCTCCTCTACGGGCTTTGGCGTAAACAACGGCTTGACATCTTTCATGAGATCTTGCTTAAGTTTTTCTTCGTCTCTCTTGTTCTTTGGAGTTTTGAGACCTAATGCGCCAAACAACATTCTCTGACTAGCACCCATATCAAGTCGTGAGCGTCGCGTGGTTGCTTGGCTTAAGGTTTCTGATATCAGCTGAAGCTTTGGCGGCGGAAAGGGAGTTTCAAGCTCTTTAGGAGGCTCTGGAGCTGTCGAACTTGGATGGGTCTTGTCTGCGTTTACTGATGAAGTCCTGCTTGAGAGTACACCCGACAGTAAAGATGGATTAAGTGTCTCGGTCTCATCTAGAGCTTCCGCTGCCAGATTTGAAGATGCCTGAACTGAAGAAGCTCTGGAAGTTTGTACCAATGTAGAAGATTTTCGGTTCTTCTTCTTTCGGCTCTTCTTTGGTGTTTCTGAAGTAACCTCGACACCACCTCCAACAAGAGACGAGAGGAGTTCAGCACGTCGAAGCTCAAATTCTCTTTGAGCAGCAGCTGCCTTCTGGCTGGGCGTGTCGCTTATTCCGGTGGTCGATTCTTTGTTATTATTTATCGTACTTGAGGCTTTCTGTGCTCTGACCATTTCCAAAGCAGCCGCTGCTTCTTCGGGCGTAGACTTGTTATTCAGATTCATTTGAAAAAGCTCTGCCAAAGTTGTTCCAGCTGGTAAGATCCCCCTGTTCTTGTACCGGTCCATCAAGTTCGCATTCCTCCTCCGTGCATTTCGATTCTTCGTAGTCTTCTTACCCTGGGCGAGTGCGTCCCGGGACTTTGTGGTTGGTTTTGCCTTCACAACTGGCGCCGGCGGGGTCGCAATAGTGTGCAGATTCGTCTTACTAGACTCAACTTCTGGTGCATCATCATCGCTTGACGGATCGCACGAAGAATCGCTACTGCTGTCACTGCTGCTTCCCGAGGACAATGAAGCCGCCACATCTGCCATCTTCTCATCGTCGGATGACGAATCGCTATCACTACTGTCTGAGCTATCCTCATCGCTGGAATCGTCGCTGTCACTACAACTGTCACTTGACTCGACCTGTTCAGACTCTTTATCAATAGCTGGTGTTGATGTGAGTTCATTTGCCAATGTTTCTTCTTGGTGAAACTTGATAAGTCTACCGGAAGATCCTGCAGAAGGTTGATCGGGAGCTGGCGAGCTTCTTGCAGCATCTGCCATGAATGACAATGCTGTTCCGGACTGTATGGATCCTGCAGGTAGTCCATGATGGTCATAACGTTTGAAAAGTTTGTTCAGACTCTCATCAGACTCGACTTCTTCCTCTTCAATAACTGTTGATTTCGACTTAGACCTTGACTTGGGCTGAGACTTTGATTTTGAAGCTTTGCCAGTGCCTTGGAAGTTCTCAGTAATCTTACTTTTAGGCCTGGCAGGATGGAACCCCCGAGCTAAGACTTCGTATGCCTCTCCAATATCTCCCTCGACCCCCTTCCCATTTAGGATATATTTGCAAACAGCCAAATGGGAGTTAGGAAATGCCGAATGTAACTTACGGATCTTAGCTCGAGTTTCTGGGTCCGGGACGCCCTGCAGAGCGATCTCATCAAGATCATTGACTCCGCTGTCTACTAGACTGGAAGTAGATGTGACTCCCTTGGACTGTCCAGAAGGTTGTTCTGTATTTTCCTCAAGTTCGGCATGTTCCTCTTCGAATTGCTCAAAATCTCCGTTATCCTGCTCCACATCCGCATCTGCTTCTGGGATAGCTTCGTCATCCGAACTAGAATCAGCGTTATCGAAGGTCGCATGAAGGACCAGTTGCTTATTTCCATCGTCCGAATCCGAATCCGAATCTTCTTCTGGGGCGAAGTCTTCGTCGTCCTCTGAGTCACTGTCTTCCGTGTCGGCACGCATGACTAATTGCTTATTCTCGCCATCTTCGTTTGCATCACTATCGCTCTCAGCCATATCACTATCATCTTCTCCAGGAGCAAAATCCTCGTCGTCTTCTGAATCCTCGTCATCGAGATCTGGACCGCCCAGGAGTTGCTGGCTTGCGCTAGCCTCGGCATCTTCAGCCTCTTGCAAAGCAGCACAACCTTCATCGTCTTCTTCATCTGGATTGTATTCGATCCTGCGCTTCTTCCGTGGAGGTATATTTATCGCTGGCCGACTTGGAGTTCGTAGAAGTGGTCTGCCTAGGGCAAGGCCATCGTATAAGCGCTTCCCATCGTCTGATATCTGGTGCCTGCCAGATATACGTCGTACTTTGAGGTCTCGGGTAAGGAGCGGGCGAATGCTAGATGTCAGGCAAAGTCAATTTTGCTCAATCATTACACGGAAGGAGAAAGATAAGGTAGACGCACATGACCTCGTCTTCTTCCTTCAGAACGCCATCAACAGGTTGAAAGTGAAGACATTCATAATTTGAACCATTGGCGCCTCTTAGCTCCACTGCATAATCCTCCAAACCCCACTGTCCGTCTGATTCGATAGGTATGACCTCGTTGATTTGTTCAAGGAGTTGATAGACAGTGGGAGATGTTTTTGTATCTATGTTCCAAAGAATCGGCGTGTCAGGCAAGGCATGCCGTTGAACACTCACGCGAAGCCTCATCGTGAGGTAGTTGGTGGTTGATTTGCTGTGGAAGCTTGCGCAAAACACGGCAGAGGGAAGTGGTCGCGAATTCTCGCGTCAGAAAACTGCCAACCCACGTGATCGATTACAAGGATGCTCTGGACCTGAGATGGGTATTTCTGTCGGTGGATCGATCCCGTCTATCCTGCGCTCAAATTACCTCATAGAGGTCGAAAATAAAGGAGGAGGAGCTTTAGTCTTCCGATCGTTGCAGGAACCTGTGATGCTTGCAGAGTACTGTCTGTCTGCCATGTTTTGATGCGGATCAATCTGGAACTTCATTAATATTTAGCAGCCCACAGCTTAATATCACAGAGTCCCTTCAAGACCCAGTAGTAACTTCACAAAAAGAGGTTAATATCTCAGCCAGCTAACCGTGCTTGACGGCAGTCGATACCAGAATAGGAGACTAAACGTAATCAGAGACATTCACCAGTGAAGCTCGGACGCTTTCCGGCTTGAATTGACATTGGTACTGGTTCTGAGTTGTTATCTATGGCTCAGTCTTATATGATATAAATTCATACTGCTAATATCACTTGGTACTGCCATAACTTAAGATTCTTCAGGCTTTTATATCGGTAGTCGATGTTTCTCTGATGTCACATCTTGCACATTTCTCAATGTCAACAATAGGACCTCCTAAGTGAGGAAAATATCATTAATCGCCTCTGATAATAGAGAAATGAAAAAAGCTGCTGGCTTAGATCATTATCGAGTACCTGTAACCAAGTAAGAGGCCTTGAGTCATTCGGCAATCAAACGTATGGTGTCTGCAGGCGAACCACCATAGTAGGGTCTTCGGGCTCCTTTGATCTCGCGGCACCCAACTATAAAATTCTCGGAAGAGGGTGTGTAAGACTACGTCATTGCTCTGGTCCTGAGTATTGCCAGTCCGATCTTCGAATGTTCTTTTTTTCTCCTTAGTATATGCAACGGGACAATTTTATTATCTTCTGAATTTTGGCTCACTTAAATGTTCAGGTATGATACGTGACCTGATCGATTTAGATCTGGCAGCAGAAACATTACCTAACGTAGGTACTCAAAGCTCGCACAATACCAGCTCGCCTTCTGACTCTAGCTTCCAACCAGCTCCAGATCACTTAGTCTGTTAGAAGTAGCACAGAGCATCAAAAAAAAAACGCCAGCTCGACGCCAAGCGCAACCCGAGCTATATCCACGCTACTACGCTATATATAATGAGTTATTTGATTACAGTCAGTTAATTAGTCAGTTAGTTCAAAGTCGGTTTTGTGAGAAACACTTCGAGTTTCGGTATATTCGATTATTTCAATAAGTCAGGATCCATTCGAGTCAGTTAGGCGTGCTAGTCAGCCGGGGATATCGTCCCTCCCGCCCGGACTAGGTTTCTTTATAACTCTCTCGGGGTACGATTTCCAGCGAGGAGGGCGATAGGGTAAAACGTACCACCTAACTAGGCGCTAGGGGGTTCAGCGGGGGCTATTATAAAGCTACAGGAAATGCAAGGAGCTAGTCAGTTGATAAGGTCAGATTCGGGAGCTAGAAGGAAGTCAGTCAGAAAGGATAAGTAGAATACTTAGCTTAGCCGTATAAGTCCCCGAGTAGTAGGAAGGTACAAAGGAGACTAGCGCAGGTGTATTTAGTCAGAGTCAGAGCTTCCTCTCTAATCAACAACCAATTGCTCCTCATATTATCTACAGATACTTCGGTTAGCCGGTAGCTTAATAGTATCGGACCGTATCTAAGTAAACTCTATCCTTTTACCGCCGGTTATATAATATAGTTTGATTACCGTAAGAATATGTTTGTTTATTTACAACGCGATATTTTCTTTTACTAATAGTAGAAGATAAGTGTATGTATATAACAGGTATAATAACTGTAACATTCTTCTCATCGTACTCTCACCCTTACTTGACTCTAAAACTATAACGCCAAAGACTTGAAGCAGCATGCAAGCAAAGATAAAACAAATAGGGTGGCTAAGAGCGAATCTTACGGTCTAATACGAAGGAAGCTGAAAGATGCAGAGCTCTGAAAGAGCTCTGAACCTCTCTATAAATACACGATAGGTATTCCCAAGGCACCGATACTGGCCCGTAACTGCCTCGTATCCAAACTGTCACATGCTATATATATGCCGTTTTATAAATATGATTTCACCGAGCTCAGCTGAGCCGGGTTAGATCCCAGAAACAACTTATTCTAAATCTAGTAGTGGTCTTACAGTAGTGTAGTAGAGCGGTTAAATATAGAAAGTACTTTCGTATTTCTACCCGGTACTAGCCGTAGTATTTAGACCTAGTAGTAAAGCACTATCTTGGATTCAACGGAGATAATGCGATAGTAGAAAGTTTCCGTATATTAATAATAACTATCAGACTACGCTAAGACTACGGTGATTTGTCACGCGCAGAACCCCGTAAGGTACCTTAAAGGCAAATGCAGGTTTATTTGAATGCTAAGGGAATAGTCAGAGGACAGTCAGAGAACAGTCAGAGGACGGTTCTGACCTTTAATAGTACTCAGAATTTAGAAGGGTCAAAGGATAGGTTTCTGACGGTTCGCTAGTAATTCACCTATAGAATTAGGAAGTAACCTCCTCGTCCCTTCTTATTCGAGTATCTAAACGTGAAATACCTACGGGCAGCTCAAGATTCGGTATCGATACTAGCC
>JACBAH010007292.1:0-25824 GCA_014282315.1 Neospermospora avenae | reverse complement strand
ATCTCACAGAGACGTCCTCTCGGCCCTCCCCCCCGTCCGCCAACTCTTCACCTCCTACCTCCGCATCCGCTCTCTCCCATCCTCCTCATCAACACCCAGTCCCGAACTTCTCTCCGCCCAAGCCGAACTCAAGACCGCCCTCTCCAACCTCGCAGAAGACCTAGCCGATCTCGTCGAAAGCGTGAAAGTCGTGCAAAGCGATCCTTACAAATACGGGCTTGAGATCGAGGAAGTAGCACGGCGCAAAAGGGTCGTCGATGAGGTCGGGGGAGAGGTCGAGGACATGCGTGAAGAACTTGCCAAGACCTCTCTCTCCTCGAAACACAATTCCACAAATCATAGTGGCGCTGGGAATGGGAATGGGAATGGTGATGCCAGATTCGGCGAGCCAGAACCAGATTACAACGCCCAGTTCGAGCAGGAACAACAACTCCACATGATGGCCGAACAAGACCGCGATCTAGACGGCGTGTTCAGGACCGTGGGCAATTTGAGACAGCAGGCTGATCACATGGGCCGGGAGTTGGAGGAGCAGAGAGAGATGTTGGAGGTTGTGGATGGGTTGGCGGATAGGGTGGGGGGACGCTTGCAGACGGGGATCAAGAGGTTGGGAGAGGTGGCTCGGAAGAATGAGGATGGATTGAGTAGTTGTTGTATTGCGGTTTTGATATTCGTCTTGATTTTGCTGCTGGTGCTCGTCCTTATTCTATAACAGTGGAGAACAGACAGGACGAATCTCTAGACGTTTTTCGATCGGAGGGTGATTTGCGATTCTTGCATTTAGCGGGCGTTCCGGGGAACCATTGTAACTTGGTCCATCAGTCAGGTCAATCTTGAAAAAGGGTTTTGGTTAGTTAGACTTAGTAATTCCGAACTCTAGGTATATCTAAATTCAGACATGTAGGGCGGTGGTAACGAGATCGATGAGCTTTTATCGAACGCAGAGGATTCTACAATCGATGAGTCCGATCTTCAGCACTTCTCTGGCCTCGCATGGAAGTGGAGAAACGAGATAAAAGTCAATTATGTAGCCAGGAACATTACCAGGAACATTACCAGGACAGAAATACCTCATCGCTCAGCAGGATCACTTGCTCGTAAAGGGAAAACCGGTTGCATTATAAAACGAGTATGCTCTTTTATGTCATACATAGTCTCTCCAATTTTTATGGAGAAGGAAGAAAAAGGGTGACAAGGAGAATAAAGTTCATCGTGGTTCTGCAGCCGTTCGTATCGTTTATCCACCCTCGATCAGTACCTTTGCTCAACATCTCCGCTATCAACCCTCAGCTCAGCCGCTCCATGCCATCTCAAAGCAGACCACACTTTTATGTCCCTCATCACCTCGCATGCCTTCAAAGACTGACAATCTCCCCATCTCCTCCCTGAACGCCACCCTATCGAAAATTGAAGAGAAGAAGCATTACGATAGATGACTAGCCTGGTCATCTGTCATAACCTCCCAGTCAACCACCGCGCTAGTCGACCCTCCGCTTGCAGACCGTTTGTGCTTTTTTCCCTGGCTGTGGAGACTCGTATTGCTCGATGTTTTCGTGACCGTATTTGCCTGGAGGAAACATTGCTGTCAACGGGTGATCTGTACTGATATGCTGATCTTGAAAGCGGGCAACGAGCCAAGCAGTCAACGCAGAGGCTCAAAAGAGAAGGCGTGGTGGCTGAGATTATGCTGAGTAATAAGGAAGAGAACTGGAAAACAGGTGATGCGCGAGCCAACTTTCTATCCGTGACAAACATTCACACACAGTCGGGCAGGCATTCCACCCTCGCAAAATAACGTAGAATCGAAGGCGGCATGCAGAGTACAAAGACTGACAAAATCACCGCTGGCTTCTGGAGGAGCCTACCGAGTTCTGTCGATCATGAGTTGGTCTTCGTTCCCTCCTCTCTCCATCCTGCAACTTCAACGAATCTAATCTCTTCTGGTTGTCCTCGGTGATCGGATCTAATTCATCTGGCTTTCCTTTTCTCGATGACGATATGCTTACTGCTGAAGGCCGAGTTGCACCGTTGGTCTTGCCGCGCTTGGCTTGTTCACCAAGGGCCTTCCATTTGTTTTCTCGGGCTTGTTCGCGGGCTTCAGCGTTATTTTGGTGTTCGGTGTAGTCGTGGGAGCAGTCGTCGAATAATTGAGGATTGATCTCCATGAAGAGCTTCATTGCATTGTAGACCATACCATGAATTGTTCTGAGAAACTTAGCATATGATGTCTCCCTCCGAGAATCTTTACTTACCTGTTCCAGTGACCCTTAGAGTTCTCGTAAAGAGGAGCAAACATAATTGGGAGGATTATCTCAACATTGTCGCTGACAAGATTGCAGAAATACTCATTGTTCCAGAAGTAGAGTGCCCGCTCGGCAACCTGGAAATGTGGACTAGCCACGGACTTCGCGAGTTGGTGGAAAAGAGGTTCTTGAACCTTAGCGAACTCTGCTGGGTCCATGACTTCGAAGATGTCTTCAACTTCGTTGAGGAACATCACTTCTTTCGTGCTGTTAACCTTTGGCCAATATCTGAGAAGACCAAGCACCACCTATTCATGTTAGCTTAATCGGCGACATCTTTCAGGTAAGCACACCTCTTCTGTTAATGCTGCATCCTTCTCCAAGAACTGAACGATACAATATGCCAATTGAGGATGGTACATGCTCAGACTCTTGACTTTGTGCAGCGGAAGCAACACCCGGGTCAAAAACAGCTTGTGCTCCTCCTTTAGAGGGAGAGCAAATCCGTTGATGATAGAACCTAGAATCTCCAGGAGCTCTGCAATGCCGTTGAATCTCTCTGTCTCGTAGACAAATTGGAAGAACACGTTGTTGATCGATCTTCTGATGTATGACCGTAGGTTAAGGAATTTTCCGTATATCCTGTGCAGGGTGGTCTTTAAGAAATCTCGCTCGCGGGGGTCCTCGGAGTCGAACAGCTCAAGCAGTTGCAAAACAAAGCTATGGTCGATGTATGCCTTGGCGATATTTGTGTTGAAATCCTGGCTTTCGATAAACCTCAGGAAGAATTCGTAGACGACCTGTATATGGGGCCATGCAACCTCCAGAACTGGCTCATCCTCCTCAGGGTCGAATGCCTCTCCTTGTGGGTTCATTGGTGGTGGAATAGGTCGGAACAGATTCTTACTGAACATATCCACCACTCTCGGGTACATTGCCTCCGTGATGACCTGCCTGTTGTTCGCCACGTAGTCCAACAACTCATGCAGAGCCAGTCTCTTGATCTCCTTCGACTTCATATCCCCACTTGCATCGTTGAAATCAAAGATGACGTTACATTGGTCAATTTTCTGCATGAATAGATCTTGTCGGCGGTTGGGAGGTACTTCATGGAAACCAGGAAGCTTCTCAAGCTCTCTTTGCGGAGATATATCAAATCTGGAAGAGTGCTGTCTTTTGGGTGTCCTGATGCCTTCGGGTACGTCTTTTGGTGTTGTTGACAGTCGATCGAACATCAATGACTTGTTCTGGCCGGCTTTGGGCGGGGCTAAATCGTGCGGCATTGTCTCAGCTGCGCCTGGAGGAGGAATATGCTGTGATGACCCGTCAGTATTTGCTACTTGACCACCTATACAGTACTTACAGGAGCACTTGGGCTGATGATGACACTGGGAGGAAGACCATGTCGATTGGGGGTTCCAGGTCCACCAGCACTTGGTGAACCACCTCCCATAGCATTGAAGCGATCTGGTGTAGTAAGACCCGGGTTCAAGGAGCTGGCTGAGCCGGTCTGAGGAGCAGGACTCGTAGCATTTGCAGCCCCGCCATCGTTCGGAGGAAGTGGCTTGTTTCTTGGATCGTTGAGAGCCGTCGTTGATGACGATGGGGTTGTTATCGGCGATTGTGCTGCTTCTCTAGACGAACCCGCTTGCGAAGGCGACGATGTTCCATCCTTTGACTCTTTATTCTTGGATTTGGAGGACTTGTTTGGGTCTTTTGCGCGCGAGAGCTGCTCATGCTGAATGGGTTAGCATTTGGTCATGTATGGTTATATCAGAGCATGCAAAGAACGCTGAGCCTGACTTGGTCGTGGGGAGACTCACAACCCTCTGCCTGAACCCCTTCATCTTGAATATCGATCAATTCTTTCTGATAATGTAGTCCGTAAGTCTCGCCGCACGGGTGATGTTCAAATCTCTCCGTGTCCCGCGAACAAGGTAACGCGGAAGGTCTTCGATGATGGTGAGCTGGCGAGGCTCTGCACAACAAGGGCAGCTTCACGAGCTTTCAACACGGCAGCTTCTGGCGGAGAAAACTCCGTCTTTCCAAGATTTCAAGATGAGTGTATTACAAATTTGCAACAACTCGTCGTGTGATGCCGAACGGTTGAGGGAGCTTGGGAATCTGGTATGGGCTTGCTTGTTGACGCTGGAGTTCAAGAACAGAAGCGTTGTTAAGTCGGAGAACTACCACGAATATTGGTATATCCTTCGCTCCTGTTACAAGTGCGATCGGTCTCCGTCAAATTGTAGAGAGGTCGTGGTGAAGCTTGTTTTGCGCCTGGGAGATCTGCATGAGGTAGATCTATAGAGGAGGTCTGGTCAGCGCCTGGTCCGAATAGATTCCAATCACTACGTCAGAGGTGCTGAATCTTCCTGGTTAATCTGAACCACCGAACATTCACGAGGAATTGTCAATAGCCTTCACCTCTGACTGCTCCGAACTCGTGAATGTGAGGCAATAATAGACTGGTTCCCGGCGGTGACAGACCTTCGTTCAGGAGATAGATGTACTGTAGATCGCGGCAAAACAACGCGTCCGGCGCACCTCCAGCTTGTAGAGGTCGGCGAGGTGATGGACGAGGATTTCGAGAATGTAATGGTTGAAGAATCAATGGGCTTGCACGGGGATTGTATTCACCTTCGAAGCATCAACACAACACGGCGACCTCGAGCTGGTCTGGTCTGGTCTGGTCTGGTCTGGTCTGTCGGGCTGTTTCCCCTCCACGGCTCAGGTTGCGGTTGCGCTAACCTAAGCTAGACTTGCTTGATGCCTGGAACGTGACAGCTCGAGCTAAGGCAGCAATTATCCCGTCTCGCTAATTGGCTGCGCATCATTTCAATATCAGAATCTCGGCCCAAGCTACAGCATCACCCCAAGACTTCTTTCTATAACTTCGCATAGCTCTTCGGAATCTCAAAGCGAGTAGATATAAAATCCCAAATCTATTTACAACTAGGTATTCCTGACACTATTGCGGCGAATGTAATGGTTGGAGTCAACATCAGAATTTCGATCACATCGACAAAATGCCCAGGCTGAACAGAGGCCCAGCACGGCCAAAACAAGCACCCGTCTATCAAATCGCTCCGAGAGAGGTCACCGCCGTCGAACATCCTATGATCGTACAGAACTTGGATAATGGCATCAAATCATTCGGCAGAAATCGACCTTTCCAAAGAGTGAGTCTCATCCAGCCCAGTCCATTTTCTGATCCTTTTATAGTCGCGAGTGCTGGATCCCGTGACTTAACTCTTGTTCATTCGTAATGACAATCTCAGATCCTAAACTCCACAGATGCAGAAGAATGCGTACCGCTGTACCTGAGACAGAATGATCCCATGTGTACTCCCATTCTATCGCACAACACTCCCACCAACAATGTCCTCCTCAAGATTACCGTTCCCAAGCGGACAGGACGGAAACGAAAGCGAGGCTCAGATGGTGCATACGAGGACAGCCCTGCTTCAGGTCCAGCTCCGAACCAAAATCCTGATGCGCCATATGCTCCTCCAGATCTTGTCAACTCAGTAGCGAGACAGGACGAGCCTGCGCAGATTCTAAGGAAGTTGAAGGATAACGTGGGTAAGTATACAGTTGAGGCTGTTGGTGAGATCCGACAGACTCATCGATATAGAGGCACGTCTCCTATCATAACCAAGCTGGCTCTTACTAACCGCAACAGTGATGTCCGATTTCCATCAATCATCCAGCAACGCGGAATTCATGCCCAAGTTCACAGAGACATTGCTTACAGGTAAAAGTGAGTACTACGACCCCAAGTCCTCAGTACCCTTTTGACCTGTATCAGTCGAGAATATACGCAAATTCAAACTAGACCAACGGAAAGGTTGGAAACCACAAGAAGACATCGTTCCCCCTCCCATCATGTCATCACACGCCCTCCCTTTCAACTGGGGCTGGCATCAAGCGGTCCACCTCCGACAAGAGAAAGACACTCAAGGAAATCGCATATTAGTAAACCACTCCAAACCTGAAAAGGGCGGTGTTCAATATATCAGCCACGAAGTAAAGGACACACCTAAAGGACCTTCCCGCGACTTCCCAACCGACGAAGCAACTCTCGAACTGATCGCTACCCTCAAACGCGCCATGGAAGAACGCCCAATCTGGACCCGAAGGTCTTTGCTGAATCACGTCGGCAACGTGAATGGGATTTACATGTTTAAGCAAGCGATCCCGTTCGTAGGCTACCAATTTAAAGGCGGCCCCTGGCGAGACGCACTCATAAAATATGGCGTCGACCCACGCAAAGACCCCTCGAACCGTAAATACCAAACTTTTTTCTTTCAATTCATCGAAGAAGCAAAGGAATTCGAAGGCGAGCCGTGGCGGGACACGCGCCCGAACTTCAATATCTCGAAATCCCACGGTATCACACACACGACCGACGACACGCATGTTTTCGATGGCAAGAAATTGACGTTGGATGGAAAGATATGGCAAGCTTGTGATATCACGGTTCCTATTTTGGTGGAAATGATGCAGAATGCGCCCTATCGAGAGACGTGCGATAATGTCACTGATGGGTGGTTCTGCAATGGCACAATCGCCAAATTCAAAGCCATCATGAAAACGAAACTCATAGCCATAAAAGCCAAGCGCGTTATCGCCGACTCAGAATTCGAGAACGCCCTCGCTATTCCTGATATCGTGCCCGATCGTCTTTCCAAAAACATTCCTGTGCCCGTGCCGGATCTCGGGTTGAGTAAAGAGAAGTTAGAGGAGATGGAGAAGAGTGGTGAATTAAATAAGAGTGAAGCGATGACTATTCAACGATGGGTGAGGACGAAGAAGAGTCATAAAGCGAGGACGGAAAGGATTAGGGAGAGGGTTAGTGATGCACCGAGGAAGAGGGTGCCGAGGGGCATGAATTGGTTGAGGAAGGATAAGGAGAAACAGGCAAAGAAGGCGGAAGGTGGTGATGTGGTATCAAACTTTATCAACGCCACTGCTCCAACAAAATCTACCACCGCAGCACCTCGACCAGGTTCGGCCAGCCTTCCTTCCATACCCGAAAACAGTATGAGTGGAAATGCACCGGCAACCCATCCATCGGACTTCGCGGCTCTGAATCCAGAGTTTCAAATCGATCCCAGCCTTATGAGTGCAATGAACAGCGCATTGGATAATTTCAATAGAAGAGCAACTCCTCAACTCGGCACTTTTGTCAACGACACAAGAGTAACACCGCAGAGAAGTAGCTTCAGTGCTGACGTGGAGATGCCGGTTTCTAGTCCTGGTATGCGGACGGCTGAGGACGACGAGGATGAGGAAGAGTATGAAATGGACAGCGAGGAGGAGCGTAATGCGCTAAGGACTGATACTGATACTGACGGTGATGATGACGAAAATGGGGATGAGGATGGTGGAGGCAAAGATGACCATTTCCGTGATGCACAAGAGCGCCAGGGTAGAGGTTCTAAGGATGCGGACCAGGGAGATGGAGAACAACACTGATGTGTAAATATGTACCACTTGTGTCTTATAATACAGACTCAATCTAGAGCCGTCGCAATAAATTCAAGCTAAAAGCAGCAAACAACACAACACTTTTGCCTCATACATGTCCCCATCCTCAAATATGCTCTAGGAACCATCGTGACTTTCCAACATCACGAAGTAAACATTCAACTCAACGTTTACCAAGTATTCGAACGGACTACTCTTCCGATTTCACCATGCGCTTTGTTTCTTTTTCTCTCTCTCGGTTCGGTCCGCAGAGTGGTTTTCGGAATATATTTAGTTTTTGACTATGGACTTTTCAGTAGCCGTTTTAAAAAAAACACAATTCTCTGATTCGATCGGAAATCTTACATGACGGGATCAAAACTGTCACGCATGTAGAAGCAAAATGATATTTACCGTATAAATAAATCTTCCTTAGGACTGGATATTGTAATTATACTCATCTCCATGAGGGGCATCATTATAGCTATTTAGGTAGGTACCTTGACATACCTGGAATATACAAGATCACTGATCTGATCTTCGGCTGCTCTTTTTCCAAGTTAATGAGACACAACGACGCTGGAGTAATACGTCTCAGGCGAATCAAAGACATGTTCACCATCCTGCCATGCCTTATGTATCCAAAGCAAAGTTATCAAATATCACTACGACTTTACTACGCCACTGGAAAGCTCACCTGGCGATAATTCCAACATCTAGAAAGTAAAGTCGCGGGAATATTGCGAGATATTACTCACGTGACCTTCAGGATCATATGGACATTTGATGACATCGATGAGTGTCAACCTGACGGGACGATATCGCTTCGCCGGAGCCGAATATCCAAGGTTCTCTGCCCTCGGGGGACTTTCCAATACATGCAGCACATAACCAGCAAAAAGAATTCTCGACGGGACGCACTGAACCGACCGGTACTATTTCAGACAGCGGGCTGTTCTGCTTACAGGTCCTTTTTGATCCCATGAGGTTACATCGGACATAGGTGATGAACATTGTGTCCTAGGAAAACGATGATCCGGACGGACATAGCATAAACACTCTTTCCAGCACCGGCATCTCGTCCACGCCGCCGCTTGTGCCTCTCTCTTCAAGTCCGATGTCAGCTCAGTTCACGCGAAGCCGAGACTGGATGTAGATTCTGGCATCAGGCGTACTGGAACAGATTTTGGTTGATGTGAAAGTCCATGGACAGAATAGGAGGATGAGACGCGTAGGTCAATATCACGGATTGAGTGGCTGAGGATGATGCTTGCGACACAATAGCACTATAGTACAGCTTTAAATATATAGGAGCGAGTCTGGTGAGGAAGGTATATACAAATCAGTTCTCATTCCTGTGATGTAATCTTTTCCTTTCTCATATCATCCTCCATTATACAAACATCACTTCCACATTTTTAATCATTCTCCTAAACTACATTTGTCACCGTTGGAATTTCACAGCGGTAGTTCCTCATCACGAATACAATCCCCAGATTTCCATCAGAATGCCGCCCGTCAGCAATTTCTCTGCCATGTTTCCCCTTTCTCCACCACCCACAGAAGAGAACCTCTCCTCCGTCTCCGGGAAAGTATTCATCATCACAGGCGCCGCATCAGGAGTCGGATACGAGCTCGCAGATAAACCTCTATCTCGCAGGCGGGACTGTATATATCGCTGCCCGCTCATCCGCTCGATGTGAAGGGGCCATTGCGAAGATCCAGCAAGAGACTGCTGGGCAAGTTAAAAGAAAGTGGGAAAGATGGCCAGCAGAAAGCCGGGAAGGGTGGAAGCGTAGGGAGACTGGAGAGTGTGGTGATTGATTTAAGTGATCTGGGGAGTGTGAAGAGTGCTGTGGAGGATTCTTTGAGGAGGGAAGATAGGTTGGATGTGTTGTGGCATAATGCTGCTGTTATGACGCCGCCTGTTGGGAGTGTGGGTAAAAACTCGTGCGTCCCCTTCCACTGCCTTTCTCACTCCTTTCCCTCTTCCTCCTATCTGATATCCCGGAGTGCAAACCCCTGGAGTTTGCAAGTCACAAAGGCATTCAGATTTTAGTCGATCATTTCCGCAATGTCTTGAAAATTCTCACTGACATGTGATACACAGGGCCACGATCTTGAAATCGGCACCAATTGCCTAGCTCTCTATCTCATGACCGTACTCCTTGAGACAATCCTCATCCGTACGGTGGCTATGCCTGGCACGGTAGCGAACAGTGCGCGGGTTGTCTTTGTGGTTTCGATGCTGCAGAACGGGTTTGTGGATGGCGGTGCGATGTCCTTTGACAAAAATGGGCCATCAGTTGTTATTACGAATAAGTTTATGGCGAATTACAGTGAGTGCTTCGATTTTTCTGAAATCATGTTTCGGCATAGTGTGTCTGGAAAAGATCGAACTCCGGGCAAAATGTTGTGGCAAGGTTGTCGCGCCGTGTTAAACTCTCTAGAATTATGCTGACAACATGGAAAGTGCAGAGCAAAAATGGAGGTACCTGGCTAGCTCTGCATTTTGCGGAAAGGTTAGGCAAACATGTCATCTTGAGTGTGGTATGTCAAATTGATCGATCCCAGGACGAACATGTTCTGACGAGAAGTAGAGCTTGCACCCTGGCCTGATGAAGACGGATCTACAGAGGCATTGGGGCGTCTCCCTGAAGCTCGCGATGTTCTTTTTTCCCTGTATGACATTCGATCAATAGAAGATGCGATGCTGACGAACACCAAGGCTGTGACGACCAAGTCGCCTGTCTATGGTGCATCCTCTGAATTACACGCTGGTTTCTCACCGGAAATTACTTCGTAGCAGAATGGGGGATATACGATGGCGTGGGGAAGAATAGGTATATGTCTTGCTCTTAGTGAATGGCTGGTCCATCAATCCGGAGCTGACTTTAAGACTGTGAAATAGGAGAATTGACGACTGACATTATGAATGGCTGGAAGAGTAAAGTTAACGGTGGGATTGGAGCGGCGGAGATGTTCTTGAAGTGCTACGATCGAGAAATCAAGGATTTCTTGTGAGCTATGTGCTGGAGACCTGGGCGCTTTGACTCAGGCGCATACTAGTTTTGCGTTTATTGAGTTTTGTATTCGTATATCTATAGATCGTAGAAGTCATTGTTATCCACTGCACAATTTTGCGGAAAATCTGTCCATATTTGATCGATAACTTGCTGAGGACGGATGTGATCGTCAAAGATCTCCTGTTTTGCTTTAGCTTGTTATCATTATGTAAGGAATGTGTTCATACCCAATCGAAGCCGTCAGGTAATCCGACGATATCCCCAAACGCATCCATAGGAGATATGATGAGATATGATGAGATATGATGAGATCTGCCTGGAGCGGGACTCCCAGTCCAGATGAAGGCGTTGTGCTCTGTGCTGTTCCGTCCGAAGAATACAAGGGATTCATGGCCGAAAGGAAAGAATCATTGGTAGAGTCGAAGGCTAGATCGTTTAGTAGCGACTGAGACTCGAGAAAACCGACATGTCATACCATTCAGAGACAAGCTAGAAACCAGATTTGTAGTTTCCAACTCACATGCTTCCATATCATTGAAGACAGGCGCACTTCTATGCTCATCTCCAAGAGCTAGGTGAACTTTCTTCATCATGATAACTACAACAGCAGCACACTTTTTAGCCTCCGGCGATACGTCACTCATCGCCTCCCAAACAGTATTTGATTGCTCGAGCGTCTGGATCATACGGCCTTGATCTTCTGTGAGCGAACCTGAAGGTATGCAGCTGCCGTCCGGGCCGCAGAAGCTTTGCATGATGGCCAGGTAAATCACCATATTTGCGACAAGAAAGTTATGCAAAGAGAGCGTGGACATGAACCACTTATCTCGAGCCAGTGGTCCACCTGGTGAAGGAGCCTCGTGGATGGAAGCTTGGCAGCGCAGCAACTGCATTGAGGCTTCTTTCCCGACGACTTTCGAGTATTCGAATTCCGGGTTCACCTTTTGCTTTAGTAGAAACTTCCGATGAAGCATACACCGAGTTGAGTGGTACAACAAGTCAATACTATATTTTTTGATAATTACATCAGGTGAATCCGTAATGGAGAGCTCAGACATATCTAACTTATAGAATTAGGGAACTTTAGTGAAGGCTTCATGCAATAGGCAGTCGAGTTTCATAACTTTGTCATAAGGCGAATCCATCAGTAGATTTGCGAGTGCCGAAATCTTTGTTGTGACGAGGCATATTCTTCTTCCCTTACAGATTGTGTAGGATATTGGAGTCGGTTCGGAATCAGGCCGAGAAGCCGGGACTTCAACAGAATCCTCGTCGAAATCCTCGTCTCGCAAGTTCTTCGGAGGCAAAGAGTCACTGGCGACAGAACTGATCATTCCATGAAGTCCAATATGCGTACTGACAACTAGGTCAATTTGACATAAGTGGTACCAGACACGTCGTCGCATTTCCGCCTGAAAGGGACTTATTCGACCGCCGCCGACTTTGGTCGGATCTCTGTGTATGCCCACCCGAAGTGCCAGACGCACAGCATTGCCACAGAGCAGATAGCAATGTAGTTGATCGCCGGTGGTGAGAAGGAACTCAGTTTCCATGTAGAGGCATATGGTCTCTACAGTGTATTGGCCTGGCTTTGTATAGTTCGAAAGTACCAGACTTTGGACACAGCATTCCCGGTAATGTGGATCATTTCCAATAAAGTTCCACGAAGATCCGGAAAGACTTCGCCTGAGCCTAGAATTGCGACTGAGGCTTGTAACATAATTGTGTAAATGAATACCAGCCACGACATAGAAGTCTCTTCCGGATTTGTCCAGAACCGGTTATACTACCATGATGTCAGTCACAGGATCAAATATCAGATCTTTGTCAATCAGGGCCCAGATTGTTTGAGTTCTGAGTGTTTGAAGACATACCGCTCTCTGGAAATATGGTCGGTGCATGATTTCTTCGCACGTTAGCTTCGTCATGACCCCCTATTCCTGATACCAGACTCACGCAGGCTAGGACTGTTTGAATTGAAATACCTGGACATGAATCGATCGACCACCATACGAGCGCGTAAAGCCGAAAGCAGATCGGACTTTGTAGCTGGGGAGTGCGCATTGAAAGCAAGACTTGAATAAGGTCGAATGTCATCTTCATCTATTCCCTCTTCTGTCTCTTCGAAATAGCTTTTAACTTCTTCAATCTGATTCTATCAGCTGAATGTGACAAGATGGATTTTACTTCGAAAAGAATTACGTCTTCGAGGATAGCTGCCCAGTGAGTAGCTCTTACATAAGTTGACTTTTCATCCGCTCGAATCATGAAATTACCAGATGAATACGTCTCTGATACCCCTTCGGACGTGCCTGCAGTTCGTACAGCTTAATTGTGGTCGATTCCGCTTCTGCGCTTGCTTCGAGCTGTGATCCCCCGAGGCATCTAAAGCTTGTGACACATTGTCTGTTGAGAACTCCATGATTTTGTATGGTGACATTGTGACATTAGGAGCACCGCTTTGAAGGGAGGAGGAGGCAAGGCATCGAAAGTTGACGCGTTGGTCAGCACACGTGATCCATGGAGTTTGTGAGATTGTACTACAGTATGTACGCAGGCCAAGGTATGCACATCTCAGAACTTTCAGATCAGCTGCCTCTTTGA
This sequence comes from Neospermospora avenae, assembly GCA_014282315.1. NCBI lineage: Eukaryota > Fungi > Ascomycota > Leotiomycetes > Helotiales > Ploettnerulaceae > Neospermospora > Neospermospora avenae. The sequence goes on along the minus strand of JACBAH010007292.1, from coordinate 12,479 downwards.
TAATTCCACGGGTACAGTCCTCTATCCTAGACGAGAAGATATGCATCACGTGACTCTCGCAACTCTCTTCCTGTCGTTACGAATCCAGAAGATCAGAGATTCGCAAGAATGGCAGGCTGAGGTCTGGCCATATTAGCAGGTAAGTGCTTTCATGTATTGCTATCTGCCGTCCCGGGGCCCTTGCAACGTGCATCCGTCCATGCACCTTAGCCTAGCTGGTGATCCAGACCTCGCTAAAATACATAAAAAGTAAACATCGAGCTGGATGAGCCGATCACATCATCAAGTCAAACTTTCCCCGCACTTCGGAATCAGCCTCTCAGTCTTTACAGAATTTCTTTTACCAAATTGTGAACTCTCTATGTACAAAGCGAAGTTATTCGCACTATTAAAAGTTTGGTATATATCGCTACACGCTTCATGAAAACATGCAAAAAGAATTTCGTACATTGCCAGTTGACCAGTAACGGACCCAGCCTCGTCCGTTCCTTTATCATACTCGTTACAAACTTTCGTCGACATCATCAGCTTAAAGTGGTGTGATAAATCAGAAACGTGCCCCATCATCTACGCGGGTCTCCTTCCAATCCAATTCCGTTTTAATCATTATGTTCTTCAGCGGTATCTCATCACTTCCCATACTCTCAACATCGCGTGTTCTCACATTTGACTTCAAGTTACTTTGTTGTTCCCAGTCGTGATTCTCAGGGGTTACTCCAGATAGGCCCGATACCCCAGACAACCGCCTAAATGGTCTCGTGTCGGTAGACTCGTGTTTCAAGTCGTCGTCGTATGTGTCCGTCGTGTTCTTACTCCTATTGCTTGGTTTTCCTCGACCTCCGCCGCCTCCAATTGTCACGACGTTTCCACTTACCCCTGGTGTGCGAGCTCGTGAGCCCCAGGTTTGGCTGTCGATACCCAATTTTCGAGTGCAGATTTGAATGAGGTGTCCAAGGGTGGGGAGGCAGGCGGAGATAATTCCTGAAGCTGATTCGACTACACACCAGACTTCGGCAGTCGCAAGGGTCCCTTATTTCTGTTAGTTCTGAACATAGAAACTCACGTCCAGGGTGTGTGTTGAAACTTACAGGTGATATCTGCCGGTACGAATTGGAAGAGAGTGGTGAAGCGATATATACTTGTGAATATAACACTGAATCCTTGTCAGTCATGCCCTGCATAGAGGTTGACGTTGCAACTTACAAACTTCCAAGCAGGAAGACAAAAGAGATCTGAAGTTTCTGAATAGTACTCGTGTGCAAGCTCCAGACCTGCTGCATGGGTAAGGTCAAGATCGCTACATCAGTCAAGATGTTCGGTATAGCGTTGCCGATGAATGAGGCTTTGAGATTGATGCAATACCCAGGAAGGGATTCGTTCCAGGTCTTCTCGATTGGCGTGCATTGGAAGATTGAAACCATGATGATAGCGATACACCAGGATATCGAGAGTGCTCCAAGCACGTAGGCGCCAATGCGGATGCTTCGCACAGGGAAAATCCGCAAATACATGAGAAGTAAGGACAGCTTTGTGAAGCAGATGCAAGTGACATACAAGCACTCGAACGCAATCAAGGACTTTCATTGTCAGATCTAGTACTGCAGGTATTTTGAATGGGAGTTTACCTTCGCATATGAGATGATCTGTGGGACTTCAAGAGAAGCTGTGTGCGTCCCCAGACCAAAATGGATTCCTATCACACATGCTGCAAATGCTGCGAATAGGAAGAACTGTACTCGTCAGCTACTTTCTCTATGTGGACCCCAGAGTGTTGGGGAAGGAGGTTAAGCATACCAAAGCAACAAGAATCATAACATCATCAGCACCGAAGCCAATCCCCTTCATGCTACGGGACATGAAGCGGAGACCAACGAAAAAGACTGCAAGAATAGTGATAGAAATACTTGTGGCCCTCAACTCGCCTTGGCGGTTCTCAGTGAGATCGACGTCCATGTTGTAAAGAAAGAAGTTGTCAGAAAATGATGCTACAGTAGAAGATAATTCTCGACGGGCTCAAGGACGAGACTCCGACGAGGTTATATTCAGATGTCGAACTCCTCTGCGGCGAGAAACTGCACCATGCACAAGGGATCGTCTTGTTTGTCCATCTATCGGGACAAGTTTGGGATTTCCTGCCTGTCAGAGGCGGGTACTGGTAGCTTAGTGTGCAGGGTTCAGTTGATAATGGGGAAGGAACTCTTACTCGCCGCGCTTTCCTTGTCATTTGCTGGGTCCAACTGAGTAAAGCACCCGGAGGGAAGAGCGGAGAACCGTTTCGGTTGCGGCAACTAGTGAATTCAATTCCCATTCCAGCATTGTGACACAGACGAGCCAGGTCTCGATGCATGACATAGGTGGTCCGGTCTGTTACAATTAGTATCTAGTATCTTCGTTAGATTCTTCGCTTCTCCCAGCTACGCGGCGCGGGGCTGACCAAAAGAAAGTAAATTCCAGCTGGGTGTGCAATTCCAGGCGAACGATCACCATTTCTCCTCCAACGTGCAGCGAGCTAAGCCAACAATGCTTACTTCTTCTATTCTTTCTTTCGGGATGCTACTTCCTGGGTGGCTCGGAATACACTACCTGAGAATGCCAAAAAAACATGGTGTGACGAGCATTGTGCTTTGTTGGTTCCAGAAGTGACGGGAAAGTGACGAATCTGTGTGTATTGTTTTTTGATTTTATTGCTTCCTTCTCACAAATCATACCAAGCATAAAATGATTGAAAATCTGTCACTTCTTCCCGCCTTGAAACTTTCTCACCCTGTTTTCAAATCGACATCGCGAGAGGATTGCCACATTACCTGCATAACATGAAACTCGAAGGCGTCGAATCATTTTGGAATTTCAAGTCGAAAATACTTCAATTATCAAGAAGCGACAATGGTGTCGTGGTTGAGTGCCCAATTCGAGTAAGGGGGCATGTCCGCCTACAAAGTTGCGAAGCTGGCTTACGCCGCCTAAAGATCTAGGACAACCGCCAATATCTCAGGCTTCGATTTCAATACTGCAGCGAAATTCTTTCAAGAGGCAGACAGACCCTGACATTGTCTGAAAGGGAGTTGCTCAAAACCCAGTACTATTTAGCCGCGGAACCTCCGTTTTGAGTTACTTTCCGTGGCAGTTGTAAATCAAGTAAGACAGGGGAGAGTGCCGCTTTTATCTCCGATGTGTGCGGTCGGACTCATGGTTGGGGATCTTTCCCAGTCGCGATTATCAGAGAGCGTTAGCTACTCCTTTCAAGCTGGGTTCTTGGCAAGATTTTCAGGCTCTTGATGCAAAGCTAGACTCGAGCTCCTATGCTTTAGATCTACGGACAGTATCTCCGTATACCAAGGAACTGGCTCTTGATTTCTTGGCTCCCGAGAATGGCCCACAAGAGGGCGCAGTACTCTCGCTTACTCCGTACAAGCTGTGTTAAATGTACGAAGTAGATTCGCTGTCTATGTACCTCGCCACATGTTACCTTCTTTGGGGAAACCACTGTCAGATCACAAGACTATTAGCGACACAAGCATAACCCTGAATTTGCTGGAAGTATAGAAGTATGTAGCAGCAGCACAGACGGAAAATTAACATTTACTTAGCCATGTAAGGAGTAATATATCTTTAACTATAAGGGCTCAAGTGTCCTCTCGGTCCAGTCAACCGAGTGCCTCTAGGTTCGAATACTTTTTACGTAGCCAAATAAATTCTAATTTCCTCTCTATGCTGCTTCTAGATATTCCTATAAATTCAGAGTTCTATAGCAAAATAATCTTATAATTCGGTACGAGCTCCTTTCCCAAATACGTTAGGGGTCTAGTATGTGCACAGACAGCGAATCTGAATTCAATATAGCTCATACAAAGTAAGACGAGTCTAACCTGCTTCGAGCCAGGATTTCTTCCTGAAATTTTCCTACGACCTAGTCCAGCTAAGACTCAGAGTCTAGGATCCGAGTAGGGTTACCTAGTGTAAATATGAGTATCCTACATATGCCCTGCGTTCATTATTATACCTTATTTGAAGATCCAACGAAGCACGTGTACTTCGTACTATGGATAATTAATCCACAATTCTACGACGTGCACTCGAGATACTTGGTGATTATTCCCCCCAGTTTAGAATATACTTCAAGCTAGTATTGCTTTTGTCATTGGTTGGAACACCTTGCTTAGAGCCTTGTCGACAGAAACTCTTAGAAGTACGCACAGACTCTACTTCGTGGAATAATTACCACTTGTACCAAGTAAGTTTTCTAACCTTCATCTCATCTTCGTTTTAAGTTGTAAATAATTAGGCTACGCCTCTTTTAGCTGTTTCCGTAGTGACTTAGCCAATAGGCATTGTGCCTTTGCGCAATTCTTTGGAGTTACACTTGGTAACATTGCACAGATCCTTCTGTAGATATCGAGTCTTGGTTGGAATAGGCTTTATAGCTTTTGAACTCTATAGGACGGGATCTCTGAAGCTTTCTGTACTCTGATAAACCCTAGGAGGATGAAAGTTGCAGATATTGCCAAGAATCGATCCTGAGGGGAGTGGCGAACGCTCTCTAATCCAGATGAATCATGACTGTTGGACATCCATCGGCAGTCTGAGGACGAAACAATACTCCATCCTAAAGTGGATCTTCTTGGGAGATCGGTGCCTGATATTGATCGACTGTGAGAGAACTATAATCTCTGGAATATTAATTGGAAATATGTCTCACAAAGACCGGCTATCATTCTCTCGAATTCTCGGTGAACATGTAGAAAACAACGAAGTTCTGCGAAAGGCTGACATCGTCACGGCAGAATTAAGGGCCGTATGCCTGTACATATCTGAGTTTCGGAGGCAATATACTTGTGTGCCGGCTGAGCCACCACGACCCCGATAGGTCAGAGCCAGGGAAAGAAGCACTCGAGAAAGCGTGAGCAAGTGATACTTTCTTATATTATGTAACTGATGGCCTAGGCCTTTACTTGAGGCTCGAATATATAAGTATCACTTAAGGTACTTATACTTATTAGTTGACTTATGTGATAAGCGAATCAAACCTCGCCGATCCTAGCACACTTTCAAAATGACTTTTTAAGTGGCTAAGCAGAAGCCAGATGGTTGTCAAACCGGTATCATATACAAGTGTTACTCGCCTACAAACTTTGGTAGAGAGACGGGACTCGGCAGCTTTAAGCCAACTCTTAGTCGTACCTCCTTGCTTTCGGAACTTTCCGCCAGTCTGCTAGCGGCCGTTGATAGTACACCAGAAACACCAGAGTCTTTTGCTCCGATGTCTGTCGCACAGACACGAGTTCTGCATCGTGGTTTCTGCGGTTTTGCCGGATAGAATATTGATGAAGTGAAAGCCTAATAGGGTAAATAAGATGCTCAAGATAGGTATGCAAAACCACGAATATTCTAATGAAGTAATCGAAGCCAAGACCTTCACGAGTTATTAAGCCACTAAGGGACTATTAAATTGATTCTGAAGTCCTCTAATGGCTATTCAGAGCAGTGTCTGGGGCTCGAATCATCCTCGAGTTCAAGAATTCACAACGTCAACCCCAAGACATATTTCGTTCGCACTATGTTTTATGGCCTTTTGAACAGTGAAAAAATAACCTTAGCGTTAATTCCGAGCTAATGCTTAAGAACCATTAGAATCATCACCAAGTTTAATGGAACTTTCGTGACAGATATTGACGCGCATCTTGAAAGGATATCGCGCTTGCTCTCCCTCAAAGCAACTTCTTCTGTATCACCGGCACTTGAATTCTTCCCCTGTGGTAGAAACCCTAGCAAGGAACGCCTCACCCGCGAGCCGCTATCGTGAACCCGTGGATGATACTGTACTAACCCTTCCCCTTGGAAGATCCATAGTGGAGAAAGTGCGGAGCTACTAAGGAAGTCCAAATCTCATCGCATTCCAAGATCTCATCATCAACTGCCGAAGTATACTCGAGTACGGTAGTTTACATACTCTTTCATTTGCTATAGCCCCCTACCGCTTATCTTATCCACATCTTCTCCAATTTGAATCATTTAGAGGGAAGGGAGAAGAAAGCAGAATAAACAGGTGTAAAGATAGCAAGAGTAATAAGAGAATTACTTATAGAGAGTACATGTGGGGGTGTGCAAGTACTAGTTGTACAACTAGTGCGTTGAATACGGTCCACCAACTCTTTGACAGTGGAAACTCCTTTTGTGGTCGGACCCCCAAGTTCCAACGGCTTTCCTCGGCGCGGGGGCTGCAAAGTAAATCTCCGACCACTTTTTCACGTTAATGTTCTCGGCGAACGACCCGAATTTGTCTTCCGAGCAGCAGCGTCCCAGGGATTGGAGATGTTGTCAACGCAAGTTGAGACGAGATCTCCACCTGCATGCCTTGCTTGATAACTTACATTCCTGGATATGAAAGGGGGATCGTTGCGACATTTCGCTTGCAGACTATGAACGAGTCAGTGATGTTGGGATTGAAGGTTTTGGGATGGAAGGTTTTGGGACTGAAGATTTTGGACTGAAGGTTTTGGGATCGGGGAGGTATTCCATCCGTACCTCTGTTATCGTCTCATCTTGCGTTATTCTGATATCATTCCGCAAAAGTGCACGTTTTTTTTTTATATTGTCTTTGAATATCCTATCTGCCGAAACACCAAGTTCTACTTGTCTCATTCCAAGATGTCTGCCGAACTACCAACCATATTCTTTATACCAGGTGCATGGCATAGTCCGGAGGGATTCTCAGCAGTCAGGGACCTGCTTAAGCCGCTCGGATATCCAACTGAAGCCGTTGCACTCCCATCCATTGGTGCTGAACCGCCCAATAAGACGCTCGTGGACGATGCTACTCACACTCGTGCTGCCATCGAGAAATTAGTCGATGCAGGAAAGAAAGTTGTCCTTTTGACACATTCCTATGGTGGTGTTGTGGGATCGTGTGCTGTGGAAGAGCTGGGCTTCGCAGAGAGGAAAGCTGCTGGCAAGGTAGGAGGGGTGATAAACTTCGTGTATTTGAGTGCCTTTGCGCTGCCAAAAGGTGTTAGTCTGTTGAATGCTGTGGGAGGAAACCCATTGCCGTGGATGAATTATCAGGTATGCTTCAGCTACATTGCCCTCACCCGTCCGAACTCTGGAGTTGCTCATCGATCGTGACTATAGGGCGACTACGTAACACCAGATACACCCGAAGACAAGTTCTACCATGACATGACTCCTTCCGAGCAACAGAAATGGGTCGCAGAACTCAGACACACATCGGCCGCCGTCTTCGCGGGCAAGTCAACATACCAGCCTTGGGACCACATGCCGTGCACATACATCTTCTGCGAGGACGATAAGGCTATTCCTCTCGCAGTTCAGCAGGGAATTGTTGCGTCCATGGGACCTGGCATCTTGACTTTCAGCATTAAGGCCTCGCATTCACCGTTCTTGAGCACGCCGGAGAAGCTGGTTGAGGGTATCCAGTTGGCGGCGAAGTTTGGGTTGGAAAAGAATTTGTAGACTTGCTGTACCTGTGACAAAGACAGATGGAGTACGCGTAGTGTCAAATTGAATCGTTACCATGTGGAAAAGTAAAGATCCTTTCTGGATGTGTGTTCTTGATTTCTAGCAGCGTGAAAGTGACTGGGAGCGACAGTCATGATAGACCCTAGGACCCCAAGGCAATGAGAATAATATTCAGCGTAGAGAAAGTCGTGAGTTTCCTGTTGGACATCAGGTGTGTTTTGGTAAAAGTACTACGGATTTGGCTTTCAAATTTGACTGGAACGAACACTACACCAAAGGTGTCGACGCCAGTATCAACAACGATATGCTCCCGAAAGTTCTCGATCAGTGATATGAATGAAGTTGGCAACTGGCAGAGGCCATTGATCCTCAAGTTTTCCCGTGCGTATGTTGGTTCTAAACGTCCGCCAGGTATATTTGAAGTGCACAAGGGTGAAATCAGTATTGAGAAAGAGCGTGGTGGTATTAATTTCGAGACTTTCACATACCATGGAAGTCGAGCGTCTAATCTAGCACCGTAACCTGTCGGGCCATTCAAATTTCGCCTCAATCGTGTTTCTTGTAAAACTCGCTTAGATAATGGAGTCATTTCCGGTTTTGTTTACTTCGCGGCTACCGAATACAGGACGTTCATAAGCATAGATGGGATGTTCTTGTGTATAGTTTTATGAATAGCACAATAGGAAGCTGTCCTGCGGTGCAGCGAAGATCAAGTCCTGTAATAATTGTGTGACATTCATAAGGTCGTAAATTGAAAGTACTAGACAGCTGTCACGACATTGAGTCTCGCTCGTACAAAGTCCTTAATCCATCAGTACGTGACTTTTCAAACTTGATTTGGTAGATGTCCTCAAGGAATTTTATGATTCAGATTCCCATCGAGCTCCCTCTAGTTGGCGGATGCGCCAACGCACCTTCCTCACCTCGAGATTTAGGCATTGCCACGGAGTGTTTATTACGTCCTCAACGTACTTTCCTCGACATCGAAACCCGTCTACTTAAGCAGAACCCCCCGCTGTCATTTTCCTCTGCTCTTCTTCTTCTCTCATCCTCATCTTTTCATACGCCACTTCGTCATATCCACACCGAGCTCAGTCCTGAGAAGACAACTTGTCCTCGACAATCATCATTGCTCGTGTTTGAACGTCACTGCTTATTGTCATGACATATATCAAGGTGCGTTTAAGTTTTGTTGCCTCATAACATCATCAGTGGGTAAACATGGTGGTGGACTGCTCGGTGTCTTCTTCCTCCCAGCGGGGCACAAAACAATACCCCCACAGTCCGCCACGGGGGTGGTTCCTTTCAATGAGCCACTCCCAAGGGCTGTGGGGGGACAGAGCACAAATCGTCAGCTTCGGCTGACGTTGTTTGACCACCTCGACTTGGTGATTAGGTATCGGTCTCGACTCCATCGATCGGCATGCTCAGCAAGACATCATCGCATGGTCAAAGTAAGTCTCCCTCCAACCACTGTCAGGAACTCAGACACTGACATACTAAGGTCGAAAGCCCTGTCGGCAGTGACATCGTAGCCATCCTCAATCCAATGTCCCGAACTCACAACCAACATGACCAACATTGAAACTTCCGTCGAAAACAATGGCAGCCATCCTCAATCATTCTCAGCTCAATGTCACGAACTCAACTACCGACTTTACCAAGATCGTACGCCTTGTCGACGACGGCATCGCAACTATCTCAGCCAGATGTTATCAACTCAGATACTGACATTGCCAACCTCGAAGGTCTGCCAAAGTAAGTTCTCGCTGATGTCATGAACACAGATACTGATACTACCAGGCCAGATCAAAAGCTCTATCAAAGACATCGCCATCAACCTCGCCCAGTCTCCAAGACTTCATGAAACCTGATGAAAACATCACCAGTATCGAAAGACATCGCAGCCAACGTCAGCCACATCGTGCTTGGTACACCACTTGGACAATCCTGCACTCACCACAGCACACTCTGCCTCTCAAACGACAACTTACACCTCCTCACAACACGTCGAAGCAATGATAATGCGACAATTCCACTCGGAATTGCTCATACGGTACCTTCGGATCGTCGAAAGTAAGCAAGTCAAACATCCTGAAGCAGAGGCAAAGCTGACAACAACGCTGCAGAAATCAAATGAAGAACGGAAAGAAGGGGGAAGATCTTGCAGAGAATACCTACCATCTTCACTTGCTCTCGGTGCCACATGTCATACACCTCCATCAACGAGCCAACATAGCCTCTGCCGACTATGCCAAAGCTCCCTGAATGATACACAAAGAGGCCAAGGAAGGCACATCATAGTGTAAGTTCGCAGCTTCCGCGATTGTGCACCTGCTGAAATATTGGTACAGGACCATTACACTATTATCTAGGCTAAAGCTCCTCCAGCATCTTGCTGTGAAGATAATGTCAATTAACTTTCACATCTCAAGTCTTTGCGCCTTCGCATACAGAGTGTGGAGCTGGAAATGGGCACATGGCCAGGAGCAGGAACTCATGCGTTGCTCGTGGTAGCAATAGCAGTAGTCAGGCGGACAAGGTTGAGAATACCTTTTGTGACTTTTGATGTAGCAGGCAACGGAGGAATACGTAACTGTTTGTATTGGTCGCGCTTGCACAGACATAGATCCTGCGTATGTACCAATGGAAACGAAATAAAACAACGCAAAAGAAATACAATCCTTTCTCGAGCTCAGTGTTGTGGAGACATGGTCTCAGCTATCATCATTGCTCGCATCAATACATTCTTAGGGTACAAGTGTCCCGGCTTTGTCGAGCTCAGTGTTGCGGAGACATGGTCTCAGCTATCATCATTGCTCGCCCCAATCAGTCCCCCAGACTCCCACGCTCAGACCATTCAGACGAAGAAGGGGCGGTCCACTACCCTCGGTTTTGACATTGTGCCCCTTGATCCTCTCATCACGACGGTCTATATCTTTCAGGACATAAGTCTCTCGGCTTTGTATCATACCCTCACAAGGCGAGAGGTATGTACATTTAACTGGCCCCGATTTTAGTCCCAGCTAAGGGCCAGTATTTGGAAGGTTCATTGAATCTTTGTCTCCTGGTCATACTGAGTATGAACTTTGAAGGATTCTCTAAGCTTCTTCCTTCATCAGGGTAAACTGTTGCACAAAAAAGAAAGGGAGAAGAGGAGAGAAAAAAGTGATGGTGGAGTACTTCTTTGGCGTTTGGTAGGTGGGAGCTAGGCGGCTAGTTTGTGCTGGTGTCGAAGTCGCGGATATTGTAAATGACTGCATGACGGATAGTTTGATGGGGAACAAAGTTAGTAGTAAACAAAATTAGCTAATCCGCTTTTTCGGGAAACTAAAGAGCTCAAGGCCCTGCATGGTTACGTAGTAGTACACGGTATGAGAATCAGGAATTAGGTCTTTGATGGTGCTTTCGTAGATCTGGTATCTATATTAGCGCTTTCGACACACCGGCGGCTAATTTTAATTTTTAGACGAACAGGCGGATTACACTATCAGTAAAAATTCCGGCTGTTCTAATACGAAAAACTTTACTGGTGCAGTTAGGAATGATATGAAAGAGCAGAGGGTTGTTAGCTAGAAAAGAAGCTCTACCTAGCTCTGACGACATACACCCACGCTGATCCTGATCAGACCTCTCTACTACTCGGGAATTTACACGGCTAAGGTTAGTATTCTACTACAGTACTCCTTTTAACTTCCTTCTTCCTAAATGGGATCTGACTCTTCTATTAATTATCAAGCTTTCTCATCCTGAATCACTCTATCTCCTGCAGGGCTTTTGTTCTACCGGCATCTACTAGGTTCTTTCTCTACTCTCACTTCCCACTTATCCGTCAAATACCTCATGTAGCCGCGGGGCAATAAAGAGGCCGGTTCAGCTCGAGTCGTTTAGCGAATTAAAGAAAAGTCCGGACTCCAGACTATAGCTCGATTCCTCGAAGCTTGTCAAGCCAGTTTAGTTATCCATGATAAGTCACAACTAAACTAAATAACAAAGAAACCGAAACAACCGGTAGGCGATGTTATGACTTTAAGGTATTATATATAGCGTAGAAGCGAAGGATCTGACTAGATCCTAGTCACCTAGATCGCACATCCAGAGGGTGTAGAAGAACTCGGACGAGAGCCTAGGCTCGTGCAAAACCGGACTTAAAATTATTTCAGGTGACTTGAAACTCACTCGCAGAAGTTCAAGTTCTCAGTAAAGGTTACTATAACTGTACTGTAGAAGAGCATTTCTGGATCCGGGGTTGTCGAGGTCCACCAGGCCAGGACCTACAAGACGAGCATATTCCCTGGTAAGTCGACTATGAAAGGATTCGATTAAGTGTGCGAACTACTGTATCTAATATACCATACCGACCCTTCACTATACCTGTTTAGTTGAATTCTGAGTTCATTCAAATCATCTCCAATAGCTATAATTAAAAATAGCAGGAATCGTGAGTCTTGAACCTAACCACCTTTCAAACGCGCTGTTAACAGGTTTACACAGAATCACAGATGATACGTAGGCAGGTGGGCACTTAATACATCATACTTAACACATAAATAAAAGACAGCATGTGATTGTGAGTCTGTGATTTCAAAGACGATAGCTGCTTTGAAACTGCTCGAGGGAAATGTGATGATTGGTTAGTGAGTTGTGAGTCTTTGATTGATTGTTCTACAAAGAACTTTTGGCTGGAGTTGAGTGTGGTGTACCGGGTTGGGTTCGCTTGTCAGGCAACCTGGGTGTTGAGTTGAGCGGAAGAGGAAGCTGATGATTTGCATATGATTTACGTTCTGTTGGAATTTGTAAGATTCGGTATTATGTTTGAATCCGGGTTTAAAGATTCGAGGTAAAATCCGTGTTTCCAGGATATACGTGCCGAGATTGAAACATTTCGCTTGATTTGACGCAGTTGAGAGAAGTATCTGGGTATATTCTATATCATTCCTCTCCGCTCTTTACACTGTCTTTAACTATGCCTATGACATCCCTCGCCGTAATCTCAATAGCAATAC
>JACBAH010007291.1:0-25798 GCA_014282315.1 Neospermospora avenae | reverse complement strand
CTCTTTTTTTTTTTTTTGTATATTATCACAAGCCTAGAATACCGCGAAGCGAGACAATTCTTGGGAGAACGAGATCAAAATAGTATTAGACTTACCTGCAAGTGGACCTCCCTCAAAAGTGCCTACATTTGTATCGTCCAAAATGCATCACGATTCACGACCGCCCGGGACAGATCCTCAAACACTGTAACAAGTCCGTCACCACTACCTTTCCATACAGTCCATCCTTATCATCGATGCCAATGCTCAAAATAACCTCATCGTCCAGGTATCCCGTCCCTTTTTCTCTAATATCACTTTCTGCTCTCCCATACGCATATGCGATAGTCGTCGTGTAGGTGAATTCTCCCCAAGCTTCTCTTTGCTCGTTCTTCGCTCCAGGCACGTCATCCCACATCTCTTCAGACTTCCAGCCTCGATTCGTCTCATTGGCAAGTAGGATGGGCCGCTGGCTGACGGCTAACATGTTGAATGGGAAGATTGCTGACCAGATGACGAAGTAGCGTTCATACCGGATTGGGAGACCGAACCCATTGTTGTGCTTTCGTTGGATGGCTGCGAAGAAGACGGTGGATGGGTTGTCTGCTATGCAACTTGTGTTCGAGCGTACGCAGAGAATAAGTTTCAGTGCTGGTGTTGCTTGATGCCATGTTGAGCTTATAGTGAAGGTGTCCGTCTCAGTTTCCCCAAGCGCATCCAAAAGACAAGGTTCTTCGAGTGCGTCTGTGATATTTTGTGTTGTGAGTCCACCACCGATTAGTTGTGCGATTGTTCTTGTTGTGGAGTTCAGTTCGTATTGCAGATAGGATGTCGATGGCGAGGGAAAGAACATGACCCAGTTCTTTTCGTACGACTGGCGAGTGGACGCAGGATTTCGAGTTAGCTCTGTCAAAGTTGGATAGGAAATTAGAGGGCCAGGGCCGAGTCGACGAGGAGACGAGGAGAATGTTTCTTCGATTGATTCATAGATGACTCGAAGATCAATTGCCCAGAGGCCGATGCAGGCGTATCTTGACCTGCAGAGAGTCAGTCGAGAACCACCACCACAGATTTTAAATCTATTAAGCAGCCATTCTCTGGATATCTCTGGATGTACTTGTGACATGATTTGTCATTAGGACTTACTGAGACACTACCATCAGTATAGGCTCCCCCCTGCCAGAATAGAAGAGTCGTGGATCATGGAAGCCAGGGATATCCGCCAGTGTTTGCTCTAGACCCGAACAACGCTCTGCTGGTGTGGGAGGAACATCGACTTCAGTTGGTTTTGTGACGCATCGTAGTCCTCCATTTGGTCCCTGTATAGAATGATGATCAGAAAGTTGAAAGATTTCAAGATTCTTCGTAAAAAGAGGGCTGTACATGTCGCAAGAAGTTCTTTTGACATTGGAAAACATGACAAAATTCTAGGCTTCCCTAGTACCTACCAGTATCTGTAGGTCTTCCTCGGTGCATACTCTCTCGCGTGATGTTGTGAAGCGCGTGTTCTTCGGATGGCATATGTTGGCTTCACAGACGACATTTCTACGATATGCTACACCAGTGGCAACAACCATGGAGATGATGATGTACTGGTTGTCTGCCCAATATGGAAGTGCGAATATCGTGGGGTTCCAGAACGTGCGCTTCTCCTCTGACTTGCCAGGCGGGTTCATGGATATGTTGAATAGCATGTCGGGCAGACGTATATGGCCGGTGAAGCGATTCGAAGCTCGAGGGCAGGTCGTGAGATCTAGTAGTGACTTTGGAAAAGCCACATTTGGAGACGTGATTGGCTTGGCGTAGTCGGATGACAGTTCATTGATGTCCGTTGCCGAAGCTATAGCTTGGATATCGTGATGTGAGGCGTTGTGAAACGAATGAGCAACAGGAAACCGTAAAGGTTCTTGAATCTTGGGCGTATTATCAGGAAAATGTAGATGTGAAGGTCCTGGAGACCTGGTGAGCAAGATGCAAACAAAGCAGATGGCAGCGATTGGAAACAAGAGTCGCTTCAGAAAAGGCAACATTGTCCCGGTATTGGTGCAGGACGTTGTTATACGAGATGCATAAGGTTTTTGCAGAATCTTCTGACATGGCGATGTAGTTGTGGTCTTGACGAAGGAAAGGACAGGAGGATCGCTCCTTCCGTTCGTGGATTGCCTTCCAAGTCATCTCAGCCAGCAGGTATCACAAAAGCTTCTCGACGACGATATGATCTCCAGATGAGTGACTACAGTTTGCATTAGCCTGCCAATAAAGTAATCAAGCTTTCTTACAAACAATGCCTTACAATTCCCCACACTCAACACCCGACAACGCTCCATTGGCACCCGAAGTTGTCGAAGTAACCACGCCATGGTCTGACCTCTCGGTGGCTGACTCGCGAACAGCAATCCGTTTCAATCCCACAACTTTTCTAATCCGAAGGGCTGGGTATGGCACCCATAAGAAGCATTTCCGCGGCTGGGGGAAAGCTCTTTGGCTGAGCTGGTTTGTGATTGCTGGGATCTGGTTTGCGTTCTCGAGCAGACAAGATAGTCAATATCTCGTTGTGAAGAAGACGTTCAATGAAGTCCCAACACTGGCCGAACTGCAATTCATCGATTCAACCCATCCTTATATTCGAGTATGCTTATTAGAGATTCTCAATTGCCACAATGCTGACCATATTCCAGTTCGTTGGACGCTGGCTCGCAACAGCAGACCAAACCCACAAAGACGGGTCATTTCCAGGTATGTCATTAGAGAGACTTCCGTACAGACTTGCTAAGACCAGTCAGGGGTATACTTCGACTTCGCACTCAATGGAAGTTCTACTATTCTCATTTCTCTCCACAATAGCGAGCACCGGGAACAAACCCTAGCAAAGGTTTCACGGGCAGCTTCTTCAACCTTACCCTTCTTACCAAGCACCAACTCTTCCAGAGCAGCGCCCATATCCTTACTAGTTAGAATCGACGACGATGAATATGTTGTTTTGCCGAATGCTACATCCTTGGTCACAATATGTCCAGGAAACTTGAACCCGAATTTGCGTCACGAACTTCGGATAATCGCGCCAATGGCGGGAGGCGAAGATGTTGAGACGCTGCAAGTGGAAGGGATCTGGATCGACGAGGGCGGAGAGTTGCTACCATTCCAAGGTAGCCAAAAAATTGGAGACCCCTCTTCGCAACAGGGCGAAAATACCGCACTGAGAAGAATGCTGGAAATAGTGACAGACTTGCCAGGTTCTGTGGCCAGAAAAGACACGAGCAAGTCCACCGGAACTATCCGTGGCATTCTGGGCGGTGTGATGGGTTGGGAGTATCTGCTCGGAGAGATGTTTGGAAGCGACCACGTTACCATAGGGAATGATGGAGCATGCTTGATTCCGGACTGTATTGGCGGTAGAGGATCTCCTACCGGTCTCGCAGATGTTTTCTTTCAAAGGTTTAAATCCCGCTCCTTATCTCATCACAATTGACAAGTAAAAGTGGACCTGCTGGTTCCGAGCAATACAAACATCCGTGGTACTTCCAAGAGTATACTCCAGATGTGATTGTAAGAACAATGCTTTCATGAAGTTTCTGCTTCTGACAGTCAACTTAGGTGATGAACATTGGCAGTTCTGATTGGGACTCTTTCCAGACAAATACTCAAGAGTACAACAAGACGCTATGGGAGCTCAGTGTGGATTTCGAAGAGGCCTACTTCACGATGATACAGGCGATACGGACTTTGGCTTATCCCAAATACTCAGCTGCTACGATGGACTCCTCGCGTTATATCTATTCAGCTCAGAATGCCGCCGCTGGGGTGCCTATCTTCGTCATGAGGTATGTTGTTCTTCTGATATTCCTCAAGATCAAATATCTGACCTGAAGCGACTTTGGCTGAGCGATCGAGAACACGTACTGAGGAATTGAACAGGCCATTCCGAGGACAACTGGAACAAGCAACCCATGCTGTAGTAGACCGTCTACGGAAAGACGGTGACAAAAATGTCTTCTGGCTAGATACTTCCGGCTGGTTGGACACGGAAGTAGATTTTGACGGGCGACCAGAAGACCAGGACTTCTTCCTTGACGGTATATATTTTCAACGCGAAAGTATCGGTATACTAATAGTAAAATAGAAGAAAGCCCCTCCAAGCAATGGCGCCTTACTGAGCGCGGGAATGAAAGGTAAGACCACCTTTTCACATGATTCTAACGCACCTTTCTGATGTCCTGTTTGAAGGGTCGCAATTCTTCTTCACATGCATGTCTGCCGGTATCTCGCTCGAGAAGTGGACAAATGTGCGTTTCTCCCTCCCGAGATATATATTGGTGGAGCACTTGATCATGATGCGATCCGACTCAATGAATTTCTGGAAGATGAGAAGGAGAGGAAATTGAAGAAACTCTTCTGGAATTGAAGCCGACGTCAATTTTGAAGCTCAGTAGTTGAAGGAGTAGCTGGCTTGGCGATTTTGGTGTGACCTGATTGGACCCGAGGAAATGGGCGATCTGCCGTACCTGAGTGATATGACACCATGGAGATGGATATGTCGGGTTGATGATGGGAACTTGCTTTTCTCGGCTTATTAGTATATGCTACTGTCGAGTTCCAATTGATTAGTCTAGTCACACTCAGATGTCATGAATACCTACCTACCTATACAACTTCAGAAAATCCGACTTCTCCTACTCTGTAACCCTGTTTTCTAAACCTGCTCCTCTTCCCCTCGTAAATGTGGATTTTGCGCGCAAAAGTAGTGGTTGCGCCAGGATCTCATTCCGCTCCAAGCGCGATGATGTAGTTGTATTCCAGGTTTGTACTGTAGACGCCAAAATGACCAACAATGGGTCATCCCGGCGAAAGCTTCTTCTTCTTCTCGGTGCCTCGGACCTGACTTTTGCACCACCACAATATCTTCTACAGTATCATTTGACAATGCACCTCACACTTGGGGCGTGATCTTCAAACAGCAGAAGAGATTCCGCTCTTCTTCATCTCTCACTCATTCATATTTCTGTACTCTCCATTCTATTCTCCCGCAAGCTTCTGGAGCCTTGTCGCACTTCTCACGACGACGGCACACGACCAGCGGCGTAACTGTTAACCAAGCTTCTAGAGACCAACTCTGTACTACAAGGCATATATCTTACGTATACATATAACAGACGAGAGAAACCGACTGATTTCCAACCACAATCTTCCAATAGCCCACAATGGCAGCAAAGCGCGCAGAAATGGATCGCCGGAAATCCTCAACACCCCACTACCAGACCTTCCCAACACCACCCCCAAAGTCTCGTGGCAGACCTCCAACATCTCCCTCTCTCACAAGTAGTACCGGCTTCGACGGCAATAATGACTACAACACGAACGGCTCCGGCGCAGACCACGAATACCACAACTCCCCTCTCCCCAAAAAACAACTCGCGATCCTCGCCGTCATCGCCCTCGCCGAGCAGACAGCCTTGAACTCCATCTCGCCCTATCTCCCCGAGATGACATCCACCTTCCCCGAAGTCGACGTCGGACAAATAGGCTTATATGTCGGTACGATAGCATCCTCCTTTGCGCTGGCACAATTCGCGACAGGGTATTTCTGGGGATGGATGAGCGATCGTGTGGGGAGGAAGCCAGTCGTTATGCTCGGCACAGCGCTCACAGCCGGGTGTTTTGTGGCATTCGGGTTTTGTAGGACGTTATGGCAGGCTGTGATCGTTCAGGCATTGATGGGGTTGGTGAATGGGAACCAGGGCGTGATTAGTACGTGTCTGGGGGAGATCACGGACAGGAGTAATCAAAGTAAGGCGTTTGTGTATCTACCTGTTATCTACGGCCTCGGAGGTATTACAGGCCCGGCAGTGGGTGGTTTACTGGTTAGGAAGGGGAAGGGTATTGCGTATCCATATTTGTGGCCGAATATGTTTTCGGCGGCGCTATTGGTGGTGGATTTGGTTGCGACAGGGTTCTTTCTTGAGGAGAGTTTGGAGGAGGCGAAGGATATGCCGCCTTTAAAGGAGAGGGTTGGAAATTTGTTTAGTTGGCTTTGGCAGTTTACGGGCGCGAGTCACAGACCAACGTATGCAAGAGGTCATACACATCGACATCAACATCGAGTGGATGGTGCCCAGGATGAGGAGGAGACGGATAATGAGAGTGAAACTCAGAGTCTGCTGAGTATGAGGGGATTCTTCGCAAATACTGATACGCATCTTACGACTAAAGAAGTGCTGAATCGCGACACCATACTCCTACTAGGCACATACCTTGTCTTCCAACTTTCAAACATATCCTACAACTCACTCTACCCGATCTTCGCATCCTCACCACAACCCACCGGTCGAAATCTCTCACCTGAAGAAATCGGACTCTCGCTCTCCTTCGCCGGAATCGTCACGATTGTCTTCCAAGTTGGCATTTTCGGAAAGCTGAAAGAGAAAATGGGGAACAGAGCTACATATCGAGCGGGCTTGTTCCTGTTCTTCGTAAGTATGCTGTTGATGCCTTGGGTTGGGTACAAGGATACGAAACCGCTTTTCGGGATTGGAAGTGGGAAGTTTTGGTTGTGGATTGAGTTGGGAGTGGTGTTGCTGGTCAAGACTGTAGCGAGTGTGGGAGGGTTGACGAGTGCGTTGTTGCTTGTGAGTATTTCTCTTCTCAACTTCCAATTCCCCCTCAACTTTCTCCTTTGTAGCTACTTCGAAAGATCAAGTACTAACAGCCCAATAGATCACCAACTCGGCCCCAAATCACGCCGTCCTCGGTACACTGAACGGCCTCGCGCAAACCCTCTCAGCAGCTGGTCGCGCCGCCGGCCCCTTCTTGTCAGGAGGTCTCTTCTCTATCGCTACACGCGTACACCCCAAAGGCGAAGCGCTCGCTTGGGGCGTCTTTGGCGGGATTGCGTTCCTGGGCTTTGTGGCGAGTTTTGGGATTAGGGGAAAAGATTTGGAGAGTGCGGAGTGGAGTGAGAGTGAGGGGAGTGAAGAAAGTGATGTGGAGGGAGGAGATGGAGGTGAGAGTGGAGGAGGCAGTCAAGAGGGGGACGACGCGGGGATTATCCGGTGAGGAGGGATGATGGATTTATATGTACTGACGAGATGATCTTGTATTGGGTAATGGCGTTTCAAGAAGAGGACGGGTCCTGAGGTCTGGGAATGGCATTGTATGGTAAGGGCATGAAGCACTAAGAATCTGGAAGTCTTCAAGGACCGATTACTAGCAGGATAAACAGAGAAGAGAAGATGAGATAGAAGGGTTCGCTCGCAAGGTTCGAGAAGGCCTTCATCGTATGTCATAGTACAGTACAGCGAGAAAAGCACAGCGGTATAGAATAGATACTTCACAGCGAGCGCTTCAACAGTGAGTTAAACAGCAGTTGAAAAGCACGTGCAGCAAAGTGTCGTCAACCTTTCAACAAGATAAAGTGGAGATGGCAGTGATAGAATCAGGCTGCAAGCGAGGTGCGAGTTTATCAGTACTAATGTACCTGCCTATTGCACGAGTCTCTCGCAAAGCATGGGTGCAGCGACTCAACACTTGAAGATTCAACAAGCGTGCAACAGGCAGGAATGCTTCTCAAGACATCGTCACATGGAAGTTGTACTGACGGAGTCAAAACTCCTCACTGGGCTATCCGATAGGAAGTCTATCTTGTACTGGGTGCAAACTGAATTGCGGCTTATCTGTTGCTTTGACACATCATTTCTGTCTACACAGCATGCCAGCTACTGTATTTTAGCCTCGAAAATATTATTATCCAGGGCCTAACAGATAGATGCATTCGTCATGATTCCTCGTTAGCAGATATGAGCTGTGTTGAGAAATACACTCACCTATAGACCGGGCGCAAATCAAAAACTTGGTACTTATCGTGACGACTTCGCTCGAGCACAAGGGTACTTGCAGTACTTGTGGCACGCTGTGACTGGTTCTTCGGGGGTCATTTGCAGTCGTGCAACACAAAAACCTCTTGGGCTTCGCGAGGGGCGGAAAGCGTACTGATGTGCCACAACGAAGCCTTCTAGTAGGAATGAGCCTCAGGGACGAAACCTTCGATCTGCCCAAGGTAACTGGTAGGCTCACTTGGACAGGCATGATTGTGAGGGCGTGCGCCTCCTATTGTTCGTATCAACTGCAAGTGCATAATTTTTGTTCGTAACCTTCCCTATTGACATGCTTTTGAGGTTCTAAACTTGTACTGATTATGAGTAAAAAAGCCGTCACCAACACCGTCTGCTCTTCGATCAATGAGCCCGGTACAGACCTCTATGGCGCCCAAGAATCCCATGTTCGGCTCTCTCACCATCGTCCCTCTTACCTACCAATCTCGAGAAATCTCATTCGGGGACTGGATCTCAATCCTCACATTATGTTTCGCTCCTGTACTCACCCACATCTTTGCTGGTACCCCAAACATCGTCAGCTTCTCAGTGTGTCGACCAGACAGACATTGGCGTTTAACAGCATGCCGATACAATCCTACTACAATACTCTGGCGATATTTCGCTATTGCTGATCGTAGAATCCGGTCTAAGTCATGGGACGCGAATCATCTCGCTGCTTCTAATGCTTTATTCTGACCAGTCGAGGTTGTGATGGATCGGAAGCCATGATTGAGAGGAGTCGTCAATACTGCCTAAAACCCCCCGAGACCTCTAGAGCGCCATTGTTTTCAATGAGCTCCGCAAAGACGGTGATTATCACACTGCAGGGTGTTCAAGCAGCATGGATGATCGTTGGAGAGATGACCGGAGAGTCTAACTTCGTAGCAACACTCTCGATCAGCTCGGTCTTTTCTCCGGTTGCTGTTCTGGGCCTAATGGAATGCGCTTGTGGGCAGCGCCTTGGTTATCGGATGACTTTGTGTATGCTGAGTACGACGAATCTAGGCTTCTCACACCCAAACCTACCTCTATCACTCGTAAGTTGTAGATGTAGGTCATATTAAGTGGAAAGACTGATGCACACAGGACTAGAGATCTTATTGCCACCAGGGGTGAGCATGTCCGACAGGATCAATATCTCACATATACTCTTGGATCCTAGTTTTCCCGCGGGGCTACAATTGAAGCAGCGGGGCTTATCCGAAGGAAACACAATATTCCATACGATCCCTCGCCGCGAGAACCTGATGCTAAACTTCGGCCATCCAAGATCGGATTTCCACCCACCCAAACACCAGCTGGCGCGGTCTCGTCTTTTCGCATTTTATTCATGCTCCCTCCATTGGCGAACATAGTAGCATGTACTCTATCCCCCGTCATTGGAACATATGGATTTTCAAACGCAATCTGGATCTTCGAGATCTCAGTCACTAACCTTCTCGTCATCATTGCCTATTTATTTTTCTCTTGTGTTACATTCTTTACGTTTTGTTATTACATGATCCGCGATCGCTCAGCCACGACGGTCATTCCTTGTTTGAGCACGACTTGGTATCAGATTTATAATTTGATTTTGTTTACGGTCACTGTGCTCATGGTCATTGTCGCGGCTGTGGAGACGAGCAAGGCGCCTTGTGGAGCGTTTACTAGTTGGCCTGTGGCTTATAATGTGTGCGCTGGTTCTGTAGTGATATCAAATGGTACCGGTGTGTTTGGGCTGGCTGTGAGATACAATGTATCTGATGTTGCACCGTCGCATCCATCAAGATTTGGCATTGTGAAGTATGATGGTTGGTGTGTCGGAGCAGCAGCAGATGGTGAAATTCTCGCGAGAATCAACATCACAGGATTTCAAGTCTGGATTTGCTTGTCAACCAGAGCAGCCTCGGACCTGGCATCAAGATGTAACTTTGCGAATGGTCAACACGGCCTTAAATGTTATCTTCTTTTGGGGATCAAATGTCACCTGCTGTTGGGAAGACATCCTGCTAACTGGAGCAGCTTCTTTGGCGGGATTTGCCCTTTGCGATCTTGTTCCGCATAAGATTTCATCTATCCTTTCGTTCCTCTCAACCCAATGTTCATCTCATAATCTATCTCAAAAAGTACCATCAATGTTGATGCATCAGCTCTACTGGATTGATGTAGATTGTTGTTCCCACTTACCACTCAACTGATTTTAAAACCTCAACGCTCCACTTAATGCGCGCTCTCTCATGCCCCGGGCAGCAAGTGACCAACAACACGACCCTCATTTACCCCCTTATGAACTTCCCCAGGTATTTGTACCTAGGTAGGTAATGTCGGTTCGGCACGGTAGGCAGTGAGTCACGACAACTGGACAGGTCCACGGCGCTCAACATCTGAAAGTGGGGTAGTCGGTTATCTATACTACATCCGTATATCCTTTGCATTTGTACAAAGTCCTCTTTGATGAAGTTTTCTTAAACACTCAACTCTCGAACATTTAAATAATCAGTCAAGATGGTTGCCGGTAGCTGTTTTTGCGGGACTATAATCGTCGAATTGGAGGGGGAGATTTTAGCTTCCGTTAGTGAATCCCTGCAGAATTTGAAGAGATAGCTTTCAAAATCTCAAGGCTTCCCGATCCTTGTCTGAATTCGAAGCTGATTATATTTCAGGCTTTGTGTCACTGCGACGACTGTCGTAAACTTACGGGTTGTCCGTATACGTATAGTTTCGTGGTGAAAACCGTAGAGTTCCAAGTCACCTCTGGAAAGCCAAAGGAAGTGCCCAAAACAGCTGATAGTGGGAATGCTATCAAGAATTACTTTTGTAGTGATTGTGGTATGTCCTCCATTTGTTCCGACTCCCATGTCTTCCCCTCTTCCATTTTTTTTCGATGTTTCTGCGGAAGAGGGAAGAATGAGTCTATTTGGGATCCTTGTCCGAGCGCATGTGGATACTAATACTTTCAGGCACCCCACTATATGGACATAAAATAGATGACGATGGGAACAGGGCGGAGACTGCGGTCATTAGAGCCGGCATTTTTGATGATAGAGAACTTTTGAAGAGAAAGCCTGAGTTGGAGATTTTTATTGAGAGGAGATTGGATTGGGTGAGCCCGGTTGAGGGAGCTGGGCAGGTGGTTGGGATGTATGTGCCATCGTAGATTTGGTCATTGCACTTGGCAGTGAGTGGATGAGTGGTTAAGAGATGACGTTCACACTCCCTAACTCTTGTTTGATAGCTCAAATCTCAAAAGACTAGCTCATTTGCATGCCTAGTTGTTGTTGTTGTTGCTGTATCCAATTCGAACTGCAGAGTTCCAGAGCGAAATAAGGTCTGGGACTGTTGCCACCGATGTGCCTTTTTGGTCGTTAGTAACATTTGGTAAGTGGGCACTGGTTCTCATTTCGTTCACGATGAGGGAGACTAATCGGTCATTGTGGTCAATGGGCCTTGAGATGTCTTGAGATGGTCCTAGGAGCAGCTTGGTGCGCTAGCAGATATCCATGGTTGATATGCCAGTGGTGGACATGAGAAGAACCATGGGAAGACAGGCAAGGGAGGTTTTGACGGTTCCTGACTCGTTCAGGATTCTCCTGTATAAGGATGCCTTTACAGGTACCTCTCTGCGTCACCGTGGGCGAGCTGGTATACTGTCACGAAATCTATCCCATTGATATATGGCATCGAATACGGCTATAATAATCTAGTAGTCGGCAGCTGTCGGCTGTTGCTACCTTGGTAGCGGTTATAGGATCCTCGCAGGTGGATTTAACGCAGGTCGTCTCATGGATTGAAACTACAAATGCGCAGCTAAAGAAGCAGGTCTGCTTTTCGATCAAGTCGCAGCCGACGACATTCGCTCATTGCCTATTGAGAGAGCTTGAACGCGGGGATCATATACTATTATTCAGTGTCTGTACTGGGCTTCGTCGGCTACGGCTACGCGATTGAACGCCATGTCCATTCAGCAGTGCCACTTGTGCTTCAGGCTTACTTGAGTTGCAAATCTACTGTTATACACCAAATATATAGTGCTTTGCTTGTCGATATCTTCCCAGATAATCCCGGGACGGCTGGAGCATCCAACAAAATTTGTGGTGTGTAGTTTCTGCTGTCACAGTGGCTGTACTACAGTTTCTTAGGGATGCCATAGGTCAATATGGGGTTTCACGTTAGTAGAACTTCTAGACGGATTTGGGGTCTAATGCTGCAGTCTACGTTCGCCGCTGGGCACCAATATGGAGAGATATAATGCTATCAAGAGAATGACTGAGATATGACGAAACCATGTGGCGAGACAGTCAAATGTTAGTTGCATGTCGGAGGCCCATGCTTACTGGACCTACAACCTTGAACTTTTTTCGAACTTCTTAGGTAGCTTTCAAAAAAGCAGTGAGTTCTTGGGTTGTACTTGAAGCTGAGTGTGATCTATCTCTGTGTTGCTTGGACCAAGATGTATTGCAGAATTCTGTAGTCTCAGACAATATATCTTGGCTATATGCTTATGCACGTCCAAATACACGCTGAGTATAGAACTACTCTCTGGTTGCGGCATATCTCTTTTCTGCAATAAAGTAGCTGAGGATCATTAAAAATTTGATTGGGTAGAGCAAAAGATCTCGCCTCGATTGAAATCAAAAGTGAATAAAGGTATTCGAAGTGTTCTCTTGCCTTTCGCTGCAAGTTTTCAGACTGTGGAATATCTCAAAGCTTCCCTTGTATATATTGTAAACGCACACAGCGAAACGCGATGTTCTTTTACGAAACTTTTACGAAAAGAAAGTGTCAGTCATTTTCTGGCTGATGTCATACTCAACCTTCAAAGACCTCGCTGACATGGTTATGACATGCTGTTGAACGAGGATTGTTCCGAGGCAACCGAGACCTACAGTCTACGGGAAGATAGTGCTATCAGGCGGTGTGCAATGTTCCACCTGAAGCCATTTTAGTGTTACTAATGCGATATCGAGAACTATAGGCTTGGCAGGAAAAAAGGTACCATGACTCATCAGTAGGGATCACCTATCATTTCGTGATTGGAGGGGGACATTTCACCGCAGACAGCTTGAAAGCTGTCTAAACGTGAGCTCTGTAGGGAACACAAATCGAATGCAGAAAACTTGACATGCTGATCGCCATTTGCACGGAGAGACAAAATATTAGGATAAAATAGCTTCTAGAGAAGAGAAGTACTCACCAGCCAAATCGCGATCAAGGTCGTTGTCTGTACAACGTTGAGATATTCATGTGGTCGATTGAGTTTGCGGGGTTCCGGTAGTGACTGATGATTCCCGTCACCCCGGATCGTCACTCAACATGCTTTCCCTAGTTAAGCGATCTTTCATATGCGAACCTTATTCCAGCACTACCTTATCGACTAAGCTTTTGAGTCGGAATTAATTGACGCACATCAGATGATCGTCATTTGTTTAGACTTCATCCATATCACCCAGTGTCTCGATAAATTCCCGACGTTTCCCTCAAAGCAAGTCATCCTGATAGTTTTTGTGATCAACCTTGATAGGTCCAATTCCACCACTCTATTACACAAAATGGCCGGCAGAAGCTTCTTTCTCATTGCCTTGACGGGAATTTTCGGCTCTGTCCTGAGTAAGACCGACAATGGGAAAAGAGCAAGTTACGACGTTCTAGATTATGTTGATCAGCTGATCGGAAGCAGCAATGGAGGTATGGATACAAAATTGATCATTGAAGATGCTACGTACTTCCATGCTCATAGGGAACATCTTCGCAGGAGCAACCATTCCATATGGTAAGCTGAAAATTGTTTTTTGGTCAATAGCTAAGATCTTCAGGGATGGCCAAAGCGGTCGCAGATACAGACTCGCAGAGTAATCAGGTGAGTCAAAGTTCCGATGAGTTGTGCTACTTACAAGACATTTTTCTTACTCCGAATTTTGAAATTGTAGGGAGGCTTCACGACCGATGGAAGCAACATTACAGGATTTTCGAGCATGCATGATTCTGGGACCGGTGGAAGTCCCTCGTTGGGCAACTTTGCTCTTTTTCCGTATGCAGGATGTCTAGGCGACGACGTGAATGGCTGCGATTATCCCAAGAAAACGAGGAAGACTCAATACGTAAACGACACATTGAAAGCTTCTCCAGGCTACTTCGGACTTGAATTGATCAGCGGCGTAAAAGTTGACATGACTGCGGCTCACCACACCTCGCTCTTCCGATTCAAGTTCCCAGCAGCGAAGCAGACCGAGAATTCGTCCAGTCCGTTGATTCTTATGGATTTGACTGATTTGTCGGATTCTCGTCAGAACAATGGAACAATTAGTATTGATGGCACCACTGGTCGGATGATGGGGAGTGCTCGATTCCTCCCAAGTTTCGGAACGGACAATTATGTTGCGTACTTCTGCGCCGACTTTTCTGGTGGATCTATCCGGGACAATGGTATATTCGTGAATAGCCGAGCAAGCGCTGATGTAAAGGACTTGACCATTTCAAGGTCGATTAACGGCTACCCATTACCAGGTGGGGCTTTCATCCGATTTAAATCACCTGGAAGCGATGGCATCCTCGCAAGAATCGGCGTAAGTCTGATCAGCAGTCAACAAGCCTGCTCAAGTGCGGAGAAAGAGATTCCATCATTCGATTTCGCTGCAACGCAATCAGCTGCCGAGGACATGTGGCGGGAAAAGATCAATCCAATCCAAGTAAGCACTGTCGGTGTCGATTCTTCCTTGTTGAAGAACTTCTATTCCGGAATATATCGAACATTCGTCAATCCCCAAGATTACACCGGGGAGAATCCACTCTGGGAGAGCGACGAACCATACTTTGACTCATTCTACTGCATCTGGGATTTATTCAGGTCTCAGATGCCCTTTTTAATCGTTGTCGATCCCAGCGCAGTCGCACGGCAGATCCGGTCTCTCATCGACACTTACAGAAATGAGGGATGGCTTCCTGATTGTCGAATGAGTCTTTGCAAAGGATACACGCAAGGAGGCTCAAACGCGGACAACGTGCTTGCCGATGCATATCTTAAGGGCATTTCTGATGGGATAGACTGGCAGACTGGATACGAAGCTGTAGTGAAAGATGCAGAAGTGGAGCCATTTGACTGGTGCTGCGAAGGACGAGGAGGTCTAGATAGTTGGAAATCACTTGGATACATTCCCGTACAGGATTTTGACTACAAGGGCTTTGGCACGATGACGAGAAGTCTTTCTCGGACCCTCGAGTACAGCTACAATGATTTTGTCATCACCAAAATTGCTGCTGGACTTGGAGGTAAAGAGACCGACATCGAAAAATACACAGAGCGCAGTGGAAATTGGAAGAATCTGTTCAAGGCAGATCAAACTTCTTTTATCAATGGAACGAACACGGGGTTCGAAGGATTCTTCCAGCCCCGGTACCTGAATAAAACGTTTGGGTTTCAGGATCCGCTGACGTGCAGCAACATCGACAAAAACCCGAACAGTGCCTGTTCCTTACAAAACACGGCTGGAGAAACATTTGAAAGCTCAATCTGGGAATACTCATTGTAAGTTTACTTTTTCAAATATCAAACAGAGGTGTCTGACAAAATACCAACAGCTTCGTACCACACGATCAAGCAACGCTCATCACTACCTTCGGAGGCCCTGCAGCATTCGTCGAGCGTTTGGACTACTTACATGACAACAACATCACCTACATCGGGAATGAACCGTCATTTCTGACCGTTTTCCAATATCACTACGCAGGTCGACCAGCTCTCTCGGCAAAGCGATCTCACTTTTACGTGCCCGCTTTCTTCCAGCCTACCCCCGCCGGTCTACCAGGCAATGACGACAGCGGCGCAATGGGCTCATTCATTGCATTTTCGATGATCGGTCTCTTCCCAAATCCAGGACAAGACGTCTACTTGATCATTCCACCGTACTTCGAATCCGTTCACATCACTTCCCCCGCAAGTGACAAAACAGCCACTATCAGGAACGTCAATTTCGACTCTAGCTACAAGAATATCTACATCCAATCTGCAACTCTTGATGGAGAGCCTTACACTAAGAATTGGATAGACCATTCGTTCTTTCTTGAGGGTAAGGAACTCGTGCTCGTTCTTGGTAGTACGGAAAGCGCTTGGGGAACACGGGTCGAGGATCTACCGCCTAGTCTTGGAACGTATGAGGGGTTTGGAAATTTCAGCGCTAATGCCACTGGAGGCGGGGGTGTAAAAAGAGCGGTGAGATACGCGGCGGCTGATCTGAGTGATTCAGTAGGAATTAAGTATGGTGGTGCTTACTAGGCGGAATAGATATGGCGGATATCAGCAAGACCACTTACTGGAATAGATATACGATGACTTCAAGGCACTAATGGTAATCTAAATTATACGGGCTTTCTATTCGACTGGAATGCAAGCCCCCAACTCCTTCCAGAGCTTGAATATTCCACCACAATGATAAAAATTTGATATTGAAAAATTTGTAAATTGTAAGAAAATTATTGTGATCATGCTACATGCAGCTCACAGAATTCTGGACCAGCGTTGCCATCTCTGCTACTACTCCCCAATTGACCTTTACATCCAAACCCTTCTTTATCTTCCCGAGCGCTTCTTCGTGCACCCGATTTGTGATCCATATAAAATCTGGTAAGTTGGAGTCACTATTTCCACGTCAGTATTTTAGATTGAAGACATGAATACTTCGAAGGTTCTCGGGTAAGACTTTGACCGAAAAAGTGAAGAACTTATTTATTCAAACAACGAACACGGCTCACCCAAATAATAAGGGGCGGTGACTGCGTTGCTCTGTTTTCCCACTGTGCATGATTGCGGCTTCGTTCAAGGGGCAGGTAGGTATTCGACAGAGATTTGAGGGACCGAAACGAACAGGATTTGGCTTGGTAATCGTGGGCATCAAAAGAAGTGCTGTTGCTATCTCGGTATTACATCTAGATAGTGGAGACCGAGGACTTTCAAAATTGACGGAATTATTGAGTAGTGGGGCCATGTATTGTTTGTCCAGGTTTCGCGCTGATGATTGAGAGCTTCACCACAGGTAGCAATCATTTCGAGCGTTTGATAGTCGGTCCTGCGTGAACACACAGTGACGAATGTCTGAAGTGAAAATCTTGAATCATACGAGGAGGATGTCATCATTTGGTGGCATTATTGGCCTTTGTGATGCCCGACGCAAACGGATTCGTCTAATTCCCACGGACCCGAGCGGAGAAACAATAACTTTATTCGAAACAAAATTCACGAAGCAGTGAGCAGATTCGAAACATTTGGTGAGAATTCCGATTGATAAGTATGGAGGATGACTTTAAACATTGCGTGACGTAGTCTTTGCGCTTCAGCACAAACTAGGGTAAGCTGTCTGAACATGAAATTTGATCTCGTGGTTGAGGTCGAACAAAGAACGATACCCAGAAATTGGATAAACTCACAAGAGACGATAAGCACTAGAAAAGTTAGTGAGAAACTTCCCAATTTCGATGGTGACATACTCGTAGATGACTTCTGCTCCTTTTCTCATCCCGCTGCCTACCCACATACCACAGTTCACCTTGTCCCTATACCTCTCATCACCTGTTTCCATGTCGATGAACAGACGGAATTTGTAGCTGTTCGGATCCACACTATCGGCCTTGTCGGGGTCGGCCAGCTGAGCAAGCACTTCAGGTGGTCCTGTCCTCCAGCCATGTGTCTTCACGACAATATGAGCTGGTGGTTCATCATGTGTCTGGAGAATTTAGTTGGTCTCTAGATGAGCAGATCCATCTCCAATTATCAATTGGCTGTCTTGCCCACCAGGCTATTCTTTGTCAGCTGAAAATTTATACTTTTCTCGCATTAGAGCTTACCAGAACGATTCCAGATCCCCAAGTGCCTGACCACCTTCCGTCAATGAAAGATATCCAGTTCCGGTGTCCGAACGGTGTTGGTCCGAGAGAGATTCGTGGGTTGAGATTGACTGCCATCCGAAAGTCGAGTTGCAAGCTCGGACGAGGCAGTGAGAGATCTGGGTATGGATGGTGAGACATTTGTTCTGTAGCTCGTGTTGTACTTTTATTTATGTAGGTTAGTCTTTCTGCAATAGTACTCTGGTATTATGACGAAGAGAAGGAAAGATCTCGCAAAAAGAAATTGGCCCTCACGCTTCATCATCAGCCATCGAACATATCAATGGTTGAGGGTCACGTGAAGACACACTAGGCATGTCTCCAGTTGACTCCGGCCTGTTATTTGCTTCAGAAGACTTGTCAATATTCGTTCTAGAATCATTATCATGGACGTTGGCTCTATCCTCGGTCCTACCGTTGCCACTCGAAGCCGATGGACCATAGGCAGTCCAACTCGTGTTGATCCTTTGCCCGGCTGTCTGGTCTTCAGAGCTCTCGTCCGTGTGTCCCGGTCGTTGTTCCCGAGCCGCATTGGAAATCGGTTGGTTGAGACCTGGGTTACAGAGTTCATTCCCTTCGTAGAAGCTCGGATCCATTTTGCTATCTGGAAGTGTCCTGTATGAAGCGGGGTATTGCAATGAAACTTCGATACGACAAAAGCGATACTCGTCGTCAACTTTCAGGACTTTGAATGAAAAAGGTTAGGTATCTTGAGATTCGTGGCAAAACGTTCAGAACGACTTAGATGGGAATAATACGTGAATACCGAAACTGTCAAACACCATGAATCTTAAACGGAGGCTCAGTCAGGCGTCCAAATCTCCTCTTACTGCCCCACACAACAGGTAGTCACCAATCACATCGACTCGCTAAAGTTTATTTATCCCTAGCTCCAACTCCGTTAAAGTTGCTTACGCGGACTGGAAAGCCAGGTTTCCGCTGCTGCAATATCAAAAGGCAGTACTCGGAATGTTGCAATGTTAGAAGGGGTCTCTTTAGTATTTGCTTCCCCAAAATCGCGAGTTTATGAATGTGTTTCCTCGAGGTAGACCAATGTGAAGGATCTATTTCAGCGTAACGCAGGAGCGGAAAGGGACAACCAATTCCCCCACGACTAGCCGGCAACGTGAAAGATTCAAGATCCGCGATATGTTCAATGAGCGAGTCGGTCAGAATGTCTCATGGATAAGTCCAGTGGTAGGTCTGACATGATCCAGCAAATTGAAGCCCCTAAAGGACGACTCAGGACAAGTTTTGAATAGCTCACTACCACAATTAGGTTATATCGAGTTGCGATGAGAAAACTAGCCGTAAAATGTAGTCTCCAATAAATCTAAGAAGATATCGAGATCTAAATAAAGCTTCTGAAAATACTACGAAGAACTCGTGTGGACGAATAAGGTTACAAACAGTTGCTACTTGGGAGGTGGTACGCATGAGTTAATTAGTATCTTGGAATTGTGGCAATCTGTAGAAGCCAAGCAAGCCAGAAAATATCACTTGTGTCATGGATCTCATATTCTTTCCATAAGCTCTTATTGATAGAGACTGTGCTACAAGTTACATTAAAAACTTGTAAAGATATGTGTAAAATGAGTCTGCATGAATTGCTATAAATTGCTAGGCTGATCAAAACATGACGTCCAAGTCAGGCTGAGCGTAATTCATATTAGAGATGCATCTATCATACACACCAGCCTCCTTGTAATCATACAACATGCGATGATGGGAGCGAAAGAAACCGCTGGCCTTCTCGCTCGGCAGGGTAGCACGCCCAATGTTGTAACTAGTAACAGAGAACTATAGAAGTTTCGCCAGCAGCTCCGAATAAGACAAAGCAGCCTCTATCTAATTGCTTCGATTGTTTTCTTATTGGGCCCATTTGTCTGTTTCTTGAATCAAAAATGTCGCGCAGGGAAGCTAGCAGACCTGATGCAGCTGGGCCGAACCTGAGCAATTCACTTTCAAATTGAGTATCAGGCACCAGAACGTATAATTTATTTACCACCAGATCTACCTCGACAGTAATCCTTTTTTTTTATCCAAAAATACCAACTTCTACAAACGCCCTTTCAAATACCAATTTACAATCATCCGCTTTTCCGTTTGCACCCACAAAGTGACACAACCACTCTAGATATCCAACTTATCTAGCCAAGATGTGTAGGTTTGTCCTTGTTCTATAATCTTGTGGCGATTTTTGACTTTGTATCTCAGCTGCTTCCAGCAAAGACTTCCAACCAATGCCGAAGAAGGAGAACATCGTTCCTGCTTCGGACGCCGCTGCCCCAGCTGCTCCTTCCACGTCAACCGCCGCACACTCTCAAGGCTTCGGTGACTTCCTCTCCCAGCTTGCCAGAGGTGACCTTTCAGGCAACGTATGTCTCCTTTCCTGTTCATCTTGCTATCTCGCATACATGCGCTAGATCGATTTTAACTGACCACTTTTCTCTCAGGACTTACCCAATAACGTGCTTGGCTTTCTCATGTCGGAGAAGAAGATCAAGGAGAAGCGTACCTATGGCTTCTCTGCATTGTTCTACAAGGCTTTGGATGTCGAGGGTGAGGGCAGAGACGACAAGAAGGAGCATTCTGAGATGGAGAAGGAGTTTGAATCTACCGGTGATGTCAAGGAAAATAAGATTAAGGAGGAGAACTGCTGCGGTTGTGGCAGTTGCGATGAGGAGTAAAATTGCGATGGTTTTGTGATTCGTATGCACTTCTGCTAGGTCATTTCGATTTGAAAAATGGATTGTTAGTTGCGGAAGCACTCAGCGAAGGCGTTACATTGCTTGCTTAATCTGTTGGTTTTGACTCTGGAACTTTACAGTCTCGCGGATAGGAAATACAGATACTCTTTAGTCAGCCTTGAAAATATCTCTGTGACCAACTTTCATGTCTTCTATTCCTTTGGTGATATAGGTTGCACCCTTCTTTTGAATGAATCGATAGCATGATCATTCACCCAGAACAGCTCAGTATATGTTACATTGGTCTTACATTCATAGAGCACTTTTTCAACCTTTGATATTTACACACTGGAAAAATACTCACGTATTCTACAAATAGAAGATGTTTGTTGCCCGACCTTCCTCCTCCAGATCCGCCCTTTGACGGCATTGGAGATACAATTTACCAGTGGTCGGCGATCATGCCTCCCACTCCGTCAAAACAAAACCGCAAAGGTCGCAGCGATGAAGATCTTATCAGCGGCCGTATGCCAATGAAGATAGTAACTCCAGAGCTCAAGCCTTTTGATCTCTTCTGTGAGCTCTCTTTCCTTCTCGTTGATCTGTCTGATAACAAACGCAGCACCAAAGCTCCAGATCCTCAAGGACAACCTCAATACCGCCCGACAAAACATGCATGACCTAGAAATCCAAGACGCAGACATGCGCCATCAACTCGCCTTAGACTGGGACTCACTCCTTCCCGGCTCAAAAATCAATCTTGATCGGCACAATGAGCTGGCAGTATCACACCATCAATGGTTTCGAGATTTGCGGAACATCTACAAGCAACGTATTCGAGACTTAGAAATTGAGATTGCCAGAGAGGTACGTGCCAATTCGGCATCGTGAATAATTTTTACGCTTTAGAATTTTTCCACAGGAGCTCATGACGAGACACCATAGTCCAATTACTCAAACTGGCGCAGCTGGTCACCAGCCGAACTCCTTCTCCGCTGGAAATCAGGTACAATGGATTATTCAGTATTCAAAGATCCTGAAGCAACAGCGCTCGTGCGAGAAGCTTTCGTACTTGAAGTAGGGCTCCAGGTACCGGAAAAGAGGGTCATCGCTTTGGTGTCTACTCAAGTCGCGGCCGGATGGTTCAAGACACCCACAGAATCTGTCGATTGGTTGCATCGGAAGCTTGAACCCAATCATGTCGACAGAGATTGGCCTGCTACTGATGACACCGATCACAGTGTCTACGTCCCTGGCTATTCTCTTCGAAACACATTCATCCCTGCAACTGAGCCGAGACGATCAAAAAAGAAAGTTTTTGGTCAGAAAGGAGGTCCTGCTGATTCTAGGCGGAATCACGCCCAAGCTGCCTGGAGAGGACAGAACAGAAATGATGTCTACAAAGAAACACGACCAAGACCGGCTAAATACAAACGCACATCCTCATACGACCAAGTTCACAAGCCCATTCGCTCCTGGGCACACAAATATCACCCTAGAGAATATAGTGATGGCGAAATCGAGGATCTTATCGAGAAAGCATATTCCCCTGAAAAGCCGAAGAAGTGGGTCAATATGATCGCTGGACGAACATCTACGAGAATGGTGATGGCGGATGAGTACGTTGATTGATATTGAGACAGAATGTGTATGAAGAGGAGTTGTTGTGGTACACGATGCCTGGATC
Organism: Neospermospora avenae; assembly: GCA_014282315.1. Classification (NCBI taxonomy): domain Eukaryota; kingdom Fungi; phylum Ascomycota; class Leotiomycetes; order Helotiales; family Ploettnerulaceae; genus Neospermospora; species Neospermospora avenae. Next base: position 3,722 of record JACBAH010007291.1, on the reverse strand, counting down.
AGTTTGTGCGTTGGATTTTGCATTGCTTATGCAGGGAAAGCATCTTTCAAATTTGCGAATGATTGGAAATATGCGTTGAGCTTCAAAATGTAGGTTGGTAGGGTAGTGACCTAGATGTCATGGGTTGGATTTTAGGACTTCTGCTTTTATTGTACTTCGTTGATTTCCGCTTGTGCTTCAGCAATAATTTCCACGTTGGTTACGAGAAAGCTCATAATTATTCCACCTGCATTTCTCAAAAATCCGATTCAAAGAAATAAGACGACATCGATGACCGCCGACCTAGCCAATGTATGGTGCGCTAATTTTTGTTGAAAATCTTTGTACGCGTGATTCGAAAGAGGTGTATGCCTGAACGAACCTTTACACATCTGCAATCTTGCAGCAATATCATGTACTCAAAAGCATATTGGTAGTTGACTTCTACAATACTTTGTAAGAAGTGTCAATATTAGAGATTACGCCTGAAATCTTGTTGCATTACTCGAGTAAGGTAGATTCAAACACCAGCCTCAACTTCCGGATTGAAATATACAGTCATCATGCCTTCCACACCAAGTGTTTTCGCGCCGGCCTAGATGTCCAAAAGTCAGTATCCTGCTTTTTCAATCCACCACATGCGCTTCTATTCCGCTTTCAACCACACCCGATTTAGTTCTTATATGTGTATCCAAACATCTTACTTGCATTCCTTTCATCTCCCCTTGGAAGCAAAGAAACAAAACTCACCTTCAACGTTTTATGTGCCTCACAACTCTCATCATAGAACTTCATGTCCTCCAATGTCTTGAACTCGCTCTTCGCAATTACTGTAAAGCCCTGTGACCGAGGATCGTCGTGGGCGGGCCCAGCTTGGAGGGAGACGATGTAGGGGTTGTTGTCCTAGGAGAGGGTTGAGTATTAGCAAGATGGATTGTATTGCAGTTTAAAAGACAGAAAGGAAGGGGAAAGAAGAGGTATATAGGAACATACTTTCCTAGCAGTCTCGGCAAGAGTTTTGTATAGCCCAAATAATTTCTGCTGGTCTTCCTTCGATGGGATCTTGAACATCGTTACGCGGATTGTCTTGGAGGCCATGATTGCTTAGGTATTCTGTCCAGTATTGCCTGACAATGCTTGTCGGTCGATGTGCTACAGCTCGAAACCTTAACGTGTATTGGAAATCTGAGATAGGAGTAGTTCCAGAGCTTGACTGTTTTGTGATGATATAGCAGTTATAGATGCGCTCTGATGCGGTTGAAGGCAAGCTGACGTTGGAGTGATGAGGGGCTGATGGCGGGGTCAATTGGTGGGGTTAGGCCAGCGTGCAGATGGAGCCGGTGAATTCCGCGAGCTTACGGCATGGTAGCACCTTTTTGAAACTTTCAAAACCAAGATTCTTGGTATTATTTTCAAAAATACACAGTGCTGGAGTGAAAAATGATCAACCGTTATGATAAAATAAACTATCTTATGCAGGCAACTCCACCTTTCCAGGTCGTATCTTACTCCAATCGCTCTCGAACCCGCTCTCAACATGAGGAATTGGCCCTAATGGAGTAATAGCTTTCGGATTGATATCATAATGGCTCTTCGTGTACTTTGATATATTGTCAGCTAAATCTCTACCAAAATTCAGGCTTGACTTACATTCTCCTTGATATGCCTGAAATTAGTTGTCTCCTTGAATCCCTTCACATTCCAATATAAGTTTTTCAACCACTCATTCAACAACGGGTAATCATGTCGTATCGTTCCCAGATTACATTTGAAGTGTTGCACATAAACCGTATCGAATCTTACAATCGTAGGAAAAAGTCTCAAATCCAACTCTGTGAGCTCAGGTCCAAGAACATACGGTCCACCAAGCTTAGCGAGAATACTTTCGAGTCGATTCAAGGTTTGGAAGACCGGTACGACGTTCTTATCGTATGTCTCTTGATCGGGTGCGAAGCCGGCTTTGTAGACACCGGTATTAAGGCCCGACTGCATCCAAGAACCAATATCGTTGATATCAGCTCTCAACCCCGCTGGATACATGTCTACTTCCTTGAACCCCTCAGGCAGGATCGAGTTGAACCCCGTGTTCAAGATCCGCAACAGCTCCAAACTTTCATTGTTGACCAGCTGATTCGCTTTCTTATCCCATAATACAGGCACGCTATACCGACCGTCATAGTCGGGCTTCTCTTTGAAGTAGATTTCGTGCATGTAAGTACTTCCAAATAAGTGATCTGGAGATGATCCTTCATACGGGTCATCTGCAGTGGGAAATTTCCAGCCTGGGTAGCCTTTGGAATCGCCTTTCGGGTAGGGCTTCACGACTGAGACGGAGATCATATCCGTCAGTCCCTTGAGATGGAGCATGAGATACGCTCGATGGGCGAAGGGACAAAACAATCCTGGGGATGTTAGGATTTGTTTCCGAGAAAGAATGGAGGGTAGTCGGACCTATATAGAGATGGTATCGGCCTGCTTCAGGTGGGAATTGTCCGCCTTCTTCTACCTGGCCGTGCCAGGCACCATCTTTGAACGTCGTTTTTGAAGCCATAATAGGAATTAACGAAACAGTAAAGTCCTTTTAGTTACCGTGTGGTAGGTGTTTGTTCGAAGTCATTTGAGACAAGTGTTTTCTTGGGTGAAGTGCTGATAAATAGGCTGACAAGTGCGGGGATTACTTAGTAACCAGATTCCGGAAATAGCCCATCACTCCGTCTAGGCTTCATCGTCCGTCATGCGGTATCTCGAAGGATCACAGCGATTTTTGCCAAGGATTTGGTTTGATCAGAATACTGTCTTCCTTATTAATGGCTCAGTAGACTTTTTGGACATTTTCTCGGCGACATGATCTGAGGTTTTTGTGACGTCAAATTTTCTTTGAAGCATTGTTTTCCGCTCTACGTGGAAGCTCTCCAAATTCTGATATCCTAGAGCGACACAATTGTCATATGAAATTTCCCCAAAAACTGGTAAAGCAAACTAATGCCGAGTTTGTAAGTTTTGTTGCACGTCGCACCACTCTGCAATGTGGCTCGATTTGTTGCCAAGCAAAAATATAATTGTTCGTGCGGATTTTCCTTTATCTTGATCTATAGCATGGATACTTTGTCGCAGCGAATGATCTTACTATATCACACAAAGAGAGACATCGATTTCATGATGTGTTATCCGGTACTTAGCAACAATCACAAGCTCTCAAGTTCTTACCTAGCCAAAGAACAACAAATACTCGCTTAACGTGCACAGATAACAACAAATGGGGCTGCAAAGTCACTAATAGCAATCCAAATTTCCTACAGATAAGATCCCAAGATCATCGCCGCTACTGAGTATCCTCTGAATCTGTTGGACCAACCAAGCAGACGGATCAGGATAAATATCATCCAACCACGGAATCGGCTTCAGACTTCCAGACTCCTTAATCACTTCACAGCAGTCTTACATCCGAACCTTACGGCTTGTTGAACATCCCAATTTCTCTTATCTTCTCTTGCCTGTGTCAAGTAGCTTAACAGACAAGCTCCCACGAACGTGCCCCTTCAGAGTTCGTCAACATCGTCGTCATCTCCATCTGCCAATTGAGATAAGTTCACTTACCCGGCACCACGCGTATCCACAACTTTCTCCGCCTTCTCAGCATCCACTCTCCCCCTCTTCCCTCCCTTTCGCAGATGATAAGCACTCCTCTCTCCCAATGTGATAATCTCATTTTACACTCCCCACCCATGAGACCCCTCCATAAC
>JACBAH010007290.1:0-25787 GCA_014282315.1 Neospermospora avenae | reverse complement strand
GGCATACGAGATTGACCTTGGACTTAGCGAATGGATAAACACAATGTCGGCATTGGGGCAATATACTCGTAGGGCCGAAAAACCTACAGGATATCGGTATGCAATAATGATGCGCGTGGATTTGTCACGTAGGTTTATTCCGAAGTAAAATGACGCACCGGGAGGTTGACGGCAGGAGTCAAAAAAAATCTGCTAATCGAGGGGATGGTTCTTGATCGCATACGAGATGGACTGACACTGATAAGGGTATTCAGATCAAATCTAGCGAAGATTTCAAGAAAGAAAAATAGATGAAAGATATATCAAATTTTGAAGTCTACGCTCCATAACGAGATGATCGTGAGACAAGAACCACGAAGGCAAGCAGTGTGGCATGACGTCAATTTTTGGAGTAAATTGCACAAACCTAATTAACTATGTTAAGTGCACACGCAATCCGAGTTCAAAATTCATCAATTATACATCACACCCTTGTCTTCCCTTCCAATGTGGTGACACACAAGCTCACGACCCTTCGATATCAAACGAATTTTTCCTTGGCTGCAGCGGACATTATCACTCAAGCACACTTTATGCAAATGAATACTCCAGCATTATATTTATTTAGAATTTGCACAACCCACAAATTGGCCCGAGAAGGAACCGTGAAAGGGGGCCGGCATAAGTGGTGTAATTGTTTCTTCATGCGAGAGGCTTTGTCCGGTATTTGCTTACAATTGCAGCTTTCCTTGATGTATGCAGAGATTTTCACTTCTTTGTTGGTTGGTTGGCATGAAGACTCGAATTCTTTCTTTGTCCTGCTACTTCGCTTGTGGTGACATCTCCGATTTTCCATTATCAAAAGAAACATTCAAGTCTTCAAACACCAATCCTTAGCCAGAGCCCATCAACGCCTCGACCGCATCTACCGAAGCAGAAGCAGAGCAGATTAGCTTTTGGCTCGTAGCTCGTAGCTCGCGTAGATTTAAAGTCTTCAAGATTATCCGCAAATAGCGGATTCGTCCTAGCGGTGCCAGGAACATCCTAGACCAGCACTTACTGGGCTAGTTGCCGTCCTGGCTCTCCGCTAGAAGTGCAATCTCATTTTACTTTTTGAACTTGGAGCGGGGCAGAGAACACTAAGAGAGTTTGCTGGAAGGTGGGAGCGAGCGGATCCCGAAAGTCTAGAATATAAAGATTGCTGATTTGAGATTAGATGGAAGTTCTAGAAAGGAGAAACACATTATTCATGAGGACATTTGGTCTTTAGGTTTATGTAAATTATAGAATTCGCTTGATTTGTTCTTCATCTTCCAATCAAAATGTACCAGCCTGAATCAAATGCACCAGTTTGGAAGAGTCGGTTGAGAATCGGGACAGGCTCGACAGGCATATGTTTGGTGGTGAAAGGGAGGAGGCGGAGCAGATAACTGGTGTTGAGCCGGCGTGATGTGACCTTTGGGACTGTGCAACGGACACAGCCAGATGCCATCGTCTCACATGCTCTTCTCATTCTTTTATTATTGCGCTGACTATTGAAAGTGAGGGGGAATGCAAAGGAAGGAAAGGAGCGCATGTCAGATGCAGCAAGTAATATATCGGCGTATGCATCCAGCAAGGCAGTTGTGCCTTCTAAGGCGGGATTAATCTTTGGCTTCCATTTGGTCGAATCGCTTGATTCCGTGCCATTATTTCTAAATTAGCTGCAAGCTGTGGCGCCCTGGCACGCGGACTTTGACAAGTTGACAGGCTATGACTTACGTGTGACTGGCTCCAACACGCGGTGGCTCGATGGCGTTTCCTTGTGTCTCTATCTTTGTGCTTCTGCACTGGATCATTGCTTAAGTGCCCAGTAGGGCTCACCCGGGGACAGCTACCCAAGCAAGGATAGGGAATATCACCAGGGGAGAGCTATCCATGTAAACCGACCCACTCTCCATGGTTTGCCCGCCGTGAACAGGGCTGCCAACAAAAGCCTGCCGGCTCCCCAATAGCAAATGTAGAACCAGCTCCGATCTGAATGTCAATGGAGAGGAGATGACTACCCTGCTTCAAGCCCCAGCCTGGGCCTGCTGATGTACAGCCCTTTTGCCTATTTGGCTGCCGTCTATATACATAATCGAGTCTTCCAGGCCTTCCGCGCTCCCTCACGTTCTGCTGGTCGATATTGACGACACTTCGAAGTACCAACTACAGTCACTCTTTTATCTGTTTGGGACAGATCGTCGTTGCTATGTGTGTGGGAAAGACTCAATACTTCAAATGACATATCTGCAACTTGAAGATACCATCATACTGGCCGAGGGATATTGTACTATTCTGTCACGAGTACGCTACGACGACGTCTGGAATATATCTGCAACAACCGTCCGAACAAACACTTTGCGGGAGAAGACAACAATCCAAGCGAAGAAGCATAGGTGAAGATCCTCTCTCTGTTGGCTGATTCGCCGCTGTTTGACATTGCCGAGAACGACAATTCTGTCGACTCGCGGTCGAGTGATGCTGGACTTCCGATAATACAAACAACATTTCAATACGTCGATAATTTCACTTGCCCTTCCGAGTCCTATCTCAGTCATCATGGAGATACAAAATAATCTTACATCTGGTGGCCGTGTGTGTCGGAACCTTTCGAAAGAGTCAAAGCAATGGCCGTCGCACCATACATCAATCCCTACCCGCAAAACCAAACACAGCCGTCATCGCGCAGTCAGAGCACATACACTTTCAAGCTCAAGCTCCCAACAACTTTTTCTCCTGTTAATATTTCTCACATGCTGCATCTCGCTATCGGCGGCACAACCAGCAATAATATATATCAATGAGCAATTGGTAGAACCTCAGGTCCAGGCCCGACCCATAGCGTCGGATCCGCTGGGATCAGCAGTTGACCGACTAGCTCTAACGGGAACAATTCTTGTTGATCAGAACATGCCTCCAACCCCGAACAGCCACGAGGAAGAACTCGATCTACTTCGTGGTGGAGGCGATCTTAAGAAACGAACAGAGACAGACGTCAATTCTTCCACATCCTCAAAAATCAACTCTACGTCAACGAAGAAATCATCCTCCACACTGGCGCCAACTCCATCCTCCGGCGGCATCGTCGGTGCAGTAGAGACAGGTGTAAAGGCAATGCCAACACCCTTTGATATGGGCTTCAACAATAATATTACATCTGATTGCGCATCTTTCATGTCGGACATGCTGTCTAATGCTACATTTCACTCATGCCTCCCATTCTCTCTTTTATTACAAGTAAGCATTCTTTAATTCTCGTTTCCTGCCGTCCCATAATCATATCAAGACTCGAAAAAATCATAAACAGCTACATATACTTACTACCATTACTACAGAATTCCCAATCCTTTTTCGCAGCTTCGAAATCCCTAGTCCGCATCACCCAAGTTCTTGATTACTCTTGCGCAGCAGACGTAACACTCTGCACCAAAGTCCTTTCCTCCTTCGCCTCCAACATCACAAAGACCACTTCTTGCGCTGCGGACCTCGCTTCCCAAAACCCCATGATTCAACAGGCGCTCCTCGGCCTGAAATCCTACAAGCCTCTCTACACAGCATCATGTCTGCGCAATCCCGCGACCTCAGCATACTGTTTCGCAGACGCCATTACCAACGCCTCAAACCCCACGGACTCGTATATCTACTTTCTGCCGCTGAACACGAGTCTTGTGGGAGGCAGCCAGCCGACATGTGACAGTTGCTTGCAGAATACCATGGCGGTTTACGAGGAGGCGAGCTCGGATCGGAGCCAAGCGCTTGCGAGTACGTATGTCAATGCCGCGAGCCAGATTAACGTCAATTGTGGTCCGCAATTCGTGAATGCGAGTTTAGCGGCAGCGGTCGATTCGTCGGCTATGTCAAGTCTACATTCTCATCCTGCGGGACTCGTAGCTTTGTTGGCTGTGTTGATTACGTGGTTCTTGTAGATGGGCGACGCGGTGTTGTACATGGTTGGAATGTTTTTCACATACGGTGCTTGCTTGCATAAGCGAATTGTCGACTCCGGCTCTGGATAGAAGCTACAGAGTCTCTTGATGAACATTGATTGGATGGTATAAAAAGGATGCAAATTTGCTTTCGGCGTTCACATACCCATAGGAGATGGACCTGCCCCCTTGACAACAGGGAATTTTCATTAATCTCGGCGTTTGGCACGTATCTTCTTCGCTCTCAATACCAAGGGAGCAAGAATTGATTTGGACAGGTTTAGGCATTTTTCTTAATTTCTTATTTTAGCTTCTAGATCTTTGGGGATGAGTGGTTGAGGTTGTTTTATTCTGGTGTCCGTGTATATGTGTGTGTGTATGTGTGTGTGGCAGTCGGAAAGAAGATGGTGAAATGTGTTACGTTAGGATGATGGATTAGATTGGAACATAGACTTGGAGGGAAGATGAAACAAAAACTTGGAGGGTAAGGGAGGGAGAGCGTTTGAGTTGGGACTTCATGTATATACTTCACGATACTCGATATATGGACGTACGAATCAACGGTCGATCAATCGATAACGCGTGGCCCATTTTCAACCTCATCTATTGTTTTGTATTGACAACTATTACGGTCGCATCCTGACGTTGTTTCCACTACCACCAGACACGCTCTTGTGTTCAGGTACAGTACCTGATCAGTGTCACATGAATATGCTGTGCCTGGATCTCAAACTTTAACATCGGATCTAGACCTCAATCGCCAACTTCCCGTGTTACACAGTACCTGCATTCAGCGTGCCGGTGCAGTGCAGATCTGTACCCTTGCCATCTACTTTGTCTCACTCGAGCTGCAGGATAGGCGCTTCATTAGAAACAACCTGAGGCATGCTGTATGCGTTTGAGAATATCTTCGTGAACAGTAAGTAGGAATGAAAGAAAGGTAATATGATAAGTATGGTTCCATGTGCGTTAGATTCAAACTTGTGCGTGTAATCGTCAAATTCGCAGATGATAGCGTCCCTTTTGGATGCAGCAATTCACTCGTTTATATTCGGGAAAGGAAACACAACAACGTGTAATATAAGGCCAGCGAGGGGGAATCACAGAACGTCAACAAACGGTCGCTTGTTGACTAGTTTAATTTTGCTTGTTGTGTTTTCTTCTGATGTTAGGCGAAGGAGGCATGCGGGTTAGCGAGCGAGGCGAGGCAGCAAAACCTCCGGCATATGAATGACGCAAGCGACTATCGTTTCAGCCTGGGAACACTTGAACGGTGCGGGAAAGGAAAAGAAAAGCTCGGGATTTTTTGTTCTTCTGATATGCGAATACGGCAGGAAAAGCCGGTCTCACTTGCATGCTGCAGGTAAAGCTCCGTAGCTGTCCAAAGTCCTACCGCCCTGGCCGTGGCGTGACTATCTCAAAGCGTTCTCGTTCATGACTTGCCAAGTTGTAAATACCAAAAATTTTGCTTTTGAGTCATAAGCCCTGTTTAGTCTCAACTTTCGGCTAATTTCGAGTTCTGCTAGATGTACTGCACAGTGGGGAAAACAAGGAGACCTTTTGGGAGCACACAGTACATGGAGACATGGGCATTCATACTTCGATCCAAAACGTCTGCCTCTGTTCGCGATTTTCTCTGGCTAGTATGGGTTGACAATTTCGCTTCTCTGTCTACTATCACTATTATTCAACTCTTGATAGCATCGAACTTCAAGCCTTCTGGGTCTTTCGTCTTCTCATCACCCCACCGAATCTCATATCCTTCATCTCTGAGATACTTCTTCCAAGCTTCATCCTCATTTTCGAGTCTTGTACTGATATCAGGGATGATGAAATACGAAGAGATGGCACCCGCCGCCGCGAACGCACTCCCAATCAAGAATACAGCCTGGTTGCCCTTATAAACACTATCACCATAGCTCGCCAAAATCGGCGCAAAAACAGCCGTTCCGACCGCGGCACCGGCTTTTCCGAACGCTGCAATGAAGCCGAGACATTGGCCGCGAATGGATGTTGGGAAGGACTCGCTTGATGTGAGGACGATGGTCGCACCTGGTCCCACTTCTCCTAGCGTCAGGAAAACACCGTACATGATAATGAAGAGGGGAAGTATGGCTTGGATCTTTCCGAGGGCGCCGCCCAGGATGAAGCCCAGGATAGCTTGGAGACCAAATCCCAAGGCCATGGTGCGACGACGGCCAATCTTATCGGAGAGGTAGCCTCCGATGAAGGCGCCGGGAATGTAGAAGCAGTTTATCACCGTTCCCCAGCCCATGTTGCGAGTTAGGGATGAGCCGATATTCAGACGGTTGAGGATTGTCGAGGCGAAGAGCCCGAAAGGGTAGGAGATATAGTCTGGTGAACTTAATAAGGAACACCTAATCGAAATTGGCTTTGGATGGTGACCTACTGTACAGGAACCAACTGATGGAACAACCCAACAATGGTCTCCAATATCTTTTCAGGATTGGCCAGACTGGAATACGTTGCTTCTTGGCGGAACTCTTGCGGTAGGCGGTACTGACTGCCATCTTGAACCTGAACCAGAAGATTGAGAGAGGCGGTACAGCTCCAAGAGCCAGGGAAAGTCGCCAGACGATATTGTAATGTTTCTCATTGGAGTGGAAACACAGGATCAGAAGCAACGGTACCAAACCTCCAAAGACAAATCCGAGGGTTGCTGAAAGATCGGCGATAAGAGCAAAAATAAAGCCTCGATGCTTACGAGGTCCTGCATTTTCATCTGTAGCTTCTGTAGCACCGGCTCCTGAGACTGGATATTCTCTGAAAAGTGACAATTAGCCTGATGATCGTACGCTCAAATAAGTGCTTGAGAATTTACCCGCCCGCTCCTACGCCAGCAATTCCACGACTAATCACCAACATCCAAAACATGCCCAGCTGATCCTTCCCACTACTAGCAGCACTCATTGCAATCCCAATCACCAGAATGAAAGTCGTCAACATGGCACCACTTTTCCGTCCCAGTCTATCAGAAATATAGCCAAAACCCAGCATTCCAATGATCATACCGATTAGAAAAGCATTGGAAAGGCGCGAGTACACGACTGTCGTCAAATCAGGATACATGACGCTGAAGATGAGAGATAAGTTGCCGATGATGGAGGCATTGAAACCGTCAGAGCCTATTGCGAGGCCAGAGAATACGATCATTAATGTGACGGATAGTTTGCTATAGGCTACTTCTCCCAGCCCTGGGTTGATGGACTGAGCTTCATCGTCTTTCTCTTTCTCGCTGGGAAAGGTACTGAGATCTGTGATTACATCTTCTTGTATTGGGGAGATGTCTTTACTCTCTGGCTCGGAGGTATGGATTACACCCATTTTGAATTCAATACAAGACGGAGATCAGTTCATAGCACAAAGGGTAAGAAGCAAGGCAGGAAGGTAACAACAGCTGGGGCAATAAACATGCATTTATTTCGGATAGTTGGCATATTTGCCATGCCTTCGACCAACCCACTCTCAAAGCACCGGCTTTACCGAGATACCACCGGAAACCTGACTGGGAAAGGTGATCTTCCACTCAAACTCGATTTTGTTATCGTAGCTTAGTGTTGTGCCGAAAGTGTAACTCAAAGATGGGGGTTTTTGTGGAAATTTGGCGATGGGACGTTAACTTGAAAGACAAATTAGACAATGTCGCAGGACTTGCAGCGCTAGTTGCTTACCCGCCGGGCACGTTTTCGGGTCCTTGCACTAGCGGTGCACCCCACCTATCACTTATGTGATCGGATCTTGGTGCCTTCCTGACAAGAATTGCTTCGTGATATCATCAAATAGCTTGGTGACAATTCTCAGTTAGAGGAATATCAGAAATGGATAAGAAACACAATCTTCTGCGATCTGATGCTCGGGTCTACAATGGAAATAATCTTATCAGCATCACACTCAGAGCACGACAATGTTTACTGACTGCTTTCCTATTCGTAGTCACATGCTTCGTGCTGGTAAGTCCAAATCACGCAAATTCAATTTGTACTAACATATCTCCAAGCTCGATAGCTACTATAATGAACACATCAAAGGAGACGGCTCCTCGTTGCACAGCTTCAGAGAGTTCCAGGAATGCTCCGTCAATAACTTCCTAGGTAGTGGCCTTCCATTCCTAGACTCGGCCTCACCTCTGCCAGTCTCCGAATTTGTCGAGCGCAGAGACAATCTCGCAGCTGCTCTCGTAGCCGATGGCGTAGATGCTTTCCTTGTCGAGCCTGGATATACGTTCCAGTACTATGCCAACATCAGCCAAAAAGACTGGGAGGTCTGGGAGCCTGAAGAGCGACCATTCTTGATGGTCGTTCAGCCAATGAAGAATGAGAGCACTGGAGATGTCAAAGCTGTTGTCAGATTTCTTGCGCCGAGTTTTGAGGTCGAGCGCGCGAAATTGCTGGGTATGCCTTTCGTGGACAAGCTTAATTTCGTGCCTTGGGAGGAACATTGGAATCCGTATGAGACGCTTTTGAAGGCATGGAAGACGCCTGGTCGGACTGAGAATATTTATACGCCGAAGATTATGGTTGACGATGAGATGAGAGATTTCATCCAGAGAGGTCTAGGTGAGAATGGATTTGAGGTGGTTGGTCTTGGTGGTGAGGTTGAGAGGGTGAAGCAGACCAAGACTAAAAGGGAGATCGAGATTGTGAGGGCTGTCAATACTGGTACTGTTGAGGCTTTGAGAGCGATGCGCTTGTGCATGTATCCTGGGTTGACGGAGAATGAGGTAATGGAAGTGTTGGATAATACCCTCCGTGCGGCGGGGATGGAGCCATTCTTCGATATTGTGCTTTTTGGTAAGATCATATAAGTCTACATATTCCCATACTGTCCAATAGATCTTGGCACACAGTCGAAAGATTCCAGAGCTGACATAGACTGTAGATGAGGATGCTTCGAATCCTCACGGGGGAACAGATGGAAGCAAAGTTCTAGAAGCGGAGACATTCGTGCTCATCGATGTTGGGTATGCGTCAGAAAAAAACCAGTGTTATCTAACTCAAGCTAAATCATTTCAAGGGCCCATCTATACGGCTACTCCTCAGACATATGCCGCACCTTCTTCCCTCCCTTCTTCCAAAAGCCTTCGACAACAGCCGAAATCTCTGCTCTCTCCCCTCACATCCGTAAAAAGCTAGCCGTTTGGGACATCGTCCTCGAAGCGCAAACTCAATCTATACACGCTTTACACCAAGGCAACAGCGCAGCATCAGTCGATATCGCTGCCCGAAAAGTGATCACCGATGCCGGTTACGGCAAGGATTTTACTCATCGTGTAGGTCACGGAATTGGAATTAAGGCTCATGAAAGTCCGTATCTGAATAAGGGAAATGTGAATGTGACACTGAAGGCTGGAATGACTTTTACGAGCGAGCCGGGAATTTACTTAGTGGACAAATTTGGAGTGAGGCATGAGGATATTTTGTTGGTCCGGGAGAGTGGTGAGCCGGAGATTTTGACGGGGACAAGAGCTGTTGGACCGTGGAATCCTTGAGAAGCTGACAATGGCAGGATCAAAAAGATGATGTAAGATTTATCTGGAAATTATACTTTTGCGGACAAGAAACTATACTGTCTAGAAACGGCCGCACATATGAGAGATCGAGGCATTGTACATGAATTATGCTGAGATGCTCGTTGATCTGGACTCCACTTAGGCGGGCTATTATCAAGCCAGCGTCGTCCCCAATTTTGCCTCCTCCGCAAAATCGAATGATCTCGACTCTTGAATCTTGCGAGTAACAGCATCCATCCCAGTCATCTTCTTCAATTGTCCAGCGAACAGCCAAACAGGCAACAACGTCGCAAATCTGGCGAACCTCTCCATCCAGGGCTGCCCCCCTCTCCACACCTCGTACGGTGAATTCTCCTTCGTGAGATCGTTCACCACGTTCTTGGCCCAGACATCAGAATCGCAAAATAACTCATTTTGAGACTTGAGTTTCTCTCCTGCAAGCACTACATCTGCTTCCTTACGTGCAGCATTGTAGATCGAACCTGACGGTAAGTCGCCGTGAGTTAAATTGGCGAAGATATTGGACGTGACACCCCCTGTTTTAAGATCCATGACCTTGATATCGAATCCCTCAAGCTCCAGGCGGAGAATCTCAGAAAACATGGCGAGAGCAGCTTTCGAGGCATTGTAAGCTGATTGGAAAGGTATGCCAATAGTAGAGCCGGCTGACGTGTGGTTGACGATCTGTGCACCATTCTTGGCCTTTATGAGTAGTGGTATGAAAGCCTGGATGATGGAGATACAAGCCCAGACATTGAGATCGAATATCTTCTTCGCTTCGGGGATTGAGAGATCTGAGATCGGCATGTTGTATTGCGCGCCTGCGTTGTTGACTAAGACATTCAATGGTCCTCCAGTGAGCTTTGCGACTTGAGCAACACATAATGCTATCGATTCGCTTGACAACACGTTCAGCGTCAGAGTCTGAATGCCTTGAGCTGAGAGATATGTCATCTTAGAAGGATTTCGTGCAGTAGCAAAAACTCGATAGCCTTTTGTGCGATATGCTACTGCCAGTGCAGCGCCAAGACTTCCATCTGAACAGCCTGTGATCAGGACAGTTTTCTTTTGCTGACTTATGTCCGACATTGTGAATTGATCAAAATGAAAAGCAAAAGATAATAGGAAGTGAAGACGTAAAAAAGTATACAAGAATGCAAAAAACGGGATTAAAAGCAGCTTCAAGCTTTCCTAAGTAGTGATAATCAATGTCGTGCTCGACCGCCGTGGACGGAGTTCGGATGTTTACTTTCTCGCTTAGGCTAAGCGACACGTACCCGTGGCTACCTTAAGGTAGCTCTCCCCCGGAGAAAAAGGTGGCCGAGTTTGGCAAGCGAGAATACGGAAATCGGAGTAGGTGATTATCTTAAAGCACTTCACCGGATCTGACGAGCTGCGAATGATATTTGGTGTATCCAATACGTGATGACTCGAAAATGACGGCTCTTTTGAGGACGCTTTTTAGCTCGAGCATCCCACCAGGAGTCAGTACGCCGAATTTGCCAGACGTGTTGTGGTTCAGTAGCACACTTTCGATCTTGATCATGAGATCTAGTGGTTCATTCTTAAAATCGGTTATATCGCCACTTTTGACACCTGTTTTTGCATCTATCGCGGCCCAGGAAAAGCTTGAAGCGCGGTACTCGTCCATACCTGGTCGATCCGAACCATGATCGTCGAATTTTCCGTGTTTCCGCAACACATGGTCGAGTCGCCACAGCAGCTGGCTTTCCAAGGTTTTCGCACCATATACCCGCTATTTATTCCTTGTATTCTCCATTCCAATCCTCTGTGACATGATCCTCGCAATCCTGCCCAAGGCAATAAGCTTATCTGTGGCTTTTATCAACTTGGTCTTGGAGTAGGTCTCCACGATACGAATCCAAACTTCGAAGCACTAGATAGAAGGAACAGTCGCAGAAGTCATATGTGCGTCAACATCCGTGTTTTTGCCCTGCTTAAGTCTGCCACAGGCAAGTCTTGCCTCCCGTAATGCCTTCCATCCACACCTGGGACCATTCCCTTAAGTCTGCCTCCTTTCACTATTAGTCTTCTTTTGAACTGATAGAGCGGTAAGTCTCCTGTTCAACTCTCGATTAAATCCTCCTACCCAGCACTCCCACGCAATTGATCTTTACAGAAATGAAGGACTCGGGGAGCAATCAGCCGTTCCTGTTGAACCCACCTACGGGCCAATTTGACGTTTGCGTAAGAAGACGTGTTGTTAGGCTGCACGGAACGGAGCTTTAGCTTTGAGTCTCGAGTCCTTGAATTCTCAACATGAGTTGTATAATTGAAGGACGTTCATAACCGTGTTTTTGTACTGTCAGGAGTGAGAGGAGAGGGCAGGAAAGTCAGCTCAAGGACACTTACTATGGACTGACCAAGTTCCTGGGCAGCTTCGGTCGATATTAGTGTAGTAGATATGACAGTCCAAAGAAGCTGAACATACGTATTTCTGTCAAGAAGAAGTTCCCAATCAGATCCGAATGGTATCGATGGTTCATTTGAATTCCAGGCGATAAGCAGAACAATTGCGATTGTATGACATGGAGGCAGGCCTGTGTAAAGAATGAGGCTCTCTTCTTTCCTGGTATGATGTACGGAATTCTGTCCTCCTCGGGTCGAGGTTTGAAATTTGCGAGGAGAACTCGAAACATGCAGCTGTTACCATCCGCGGAAGTTTGGAGACTGCTGGGTTTCTGTGAGGGCCAAAGGCTAGGTCATAGATGCCCTTCTCGTGATAATTCGCATGCTTCTCCAGCATATCCTCGCAAACATTGCAAACCATGTCGTTGCTCGAGATTATATTTGGCGGGAATGTTAGGAGCAGCAGTAGATGCAATAATGGTCCAACGAAGGATGCAGTTCAGCTGCATTTCTCACCGCAGACAAAGGATGGAATTTTCAAAGCTTTTCATGAAGAAGGCTGAAGCTACGAAGAGAGAGGCAAGATCCACAATTGACAAGGGTACACCACCTTCCTTTTGCATGTCATGCATAGCAAGATTAAAATATGTAGGGATCGCGACCACTCACAGTAGCGACCAAAGATCCATATATGCATGCTTCCAGTTTCGGACATGAGCGGCTATAATTTCGATGCAGCGCTCAAACTATCAGCTCATCCAGCCTTTCATATAGGAGTGAGTCTTGGATCATCCCCACCATCTGATACAACGCAATACAGATTATATGCCCTTCTCAATCTGTCTTCCGAATTGTATGCTTATCAAAAATTGATCTTTCCTGCGATAAGCATAAAGTTCCTTTGCCTGAATTTGCCTGAAATTTGCCAACTCCAAGCATTGGGTATCGATGTGAGCCCTAGTAAGCCAGAGTCCGTCACAACGAACATTCTGTGGCTTATATTACCGTTTTGCTCTCAAATGACCACCTCAAATGGGGAGATAGATAGACCCTCTGAGGCGGAGATCCAGGCCGAGGAACCGGTTCGAACTTATACGCTGTCAAACTTTCATCCTACATTGGCTGTCGAGTTTGCCGCAGATTACGACAAGAAAGTCACCATTGAGCTTCTCGAGGATTGGAAACCGTTTGTGGAATGGCTCGAGCAATTGGAGAAATCATTGGAGCTACAACATGTAGTCGATGAGGGCTCACTCGAGAGGCATATATTTCACGAGGATCCATATGAATTGGAAAAAATCCAGTCTGTTGATTTTTTCGGGGGTGGATTTGACGCCCGACTCGGCTTCCTCAAATGCAAAGCTGATATCAGAAACCAAGGTGGAGAAGGGAAGCCGATGACGCTCCCCGGGTCGGTTTTCATACGAGGTGGGAGCGTAGCCGTACTCATGATTCTTCGTCCCAAGGATGCCCGCGATGAAAGGTTGGTAATAATGAAAGAGCAACCTCGAATTCCCGCTGGCTCTCTGTCTTTTCTTGAGATACCAGCTGGTATGATCAAAGATCAGGGCAACTGGAAGTCGGCAGCCGGAATTGAGATCAAGGAAGAGACGGGCCTAGAGATCAATCCAGAACACTTGGTGGACATGACAGGACTCGCTCTGAAAGGCTCGTCTAATTCAAAGAATCTTAAGGCAGGAATGTACCCGAGTCTCGGAGGCTCAGATGAGTTCATTGCTTTGTTCTTGTGGGAGCAAGAGATGGAGAGGCTAGAAATCGAGAGTGTAAGAGAGAATTTGACGGGGAATAAGACGCAGGGCGAGATGATGACACTGAAGCTGATCGAGTATGGAGATCTCTGGAAAGTGGCAGCAAGGGACGCGAAGACGATGGTAGCCTGGGCACTCTATGAGAGTCTGAAACGCGCAGGTGTACTAGATGACTACGGGAATGTCATCGAGGACAGGCTTTAGCTTATACGTTCAATACTTCAAGACACATGAGCCGGTTAGAATTCTATTCGAACTCGTGGCTTCAATCAACCCAATTTCTTTGCTGCGAGCCTACAAGTTACATGAATGGGGCATGAGACTTAAGATGGATCGAGGAAATTTGATCTAAGGACTCATTTACTTCTCTTGCAATCGCTTCCGAAAGCTGAGAAGACCAGATCTTGACTTGTAACCTTTCTATCTGTTCAAACCGGGAGCTCGTTTCTAGTTCGAGGCTCCGCCATGAAAATTGCAAAAAAGTGATTTTATCAGACGTAAGCTGATACCGATGTAATTGCCGACCAGACTTAAGCTTGTCCTAAGGAGTCAGCTATCAAATGAAAGAAAACGCGTAAAACATTTGTGGAGTCATGACAGACCACTCACTACCTTCGTTCACGAACTCGTGATCGATTTCCGAGTCTCGGCTGAAACTCGAGAGCGGGGTAAAGTTTACTCAGTCTGTGTGGCAATTACGCCGCGTTTCCATCCTCGATAAACATCCGATCAAACACCAAAATTGTTTCGACATTGATTAAAAGTCCAAAGTGAATACACACTTCAGGATCTTGTGTTCTCAGAAAGCGGGTGCGCATTGGCTCGGCTAATAATATCCAGAATCATCAACAACAACAACGCCTCCGCGCGTTCATCACACGATATCATCAACCTTCTTCATCTTCACTAACCTTGTCAATCGATACAGGCCTCTCAAAATGACCAGAGGCCAGTACCTGAGCCCTTCTCAAGTAAACGACATACACGCCAAACCTCACATCCTCGAGCGCCTAACCCGCCTATCACGCATCCTCTCCACCCTACTCAAATTTCCTATCCACCTCCCCTTCATCTTCCTCTCCACCATCTTCAACACAATCCACTACGGCCGTCCATCATGGTCTTTCGGATTCCGCACCCTTCGCTTTATATGTGCGAAATACCTCTGGGCCATGAACCCCGGCACTCGACCCTCACCAGACGTGCTTTCGCTCTCGGCTCGCCAATCAATCCCAAAGTTGGGAAGGCCTTGTAAAGCAGAGCTGGTGATGGTCCCGGCAAAAGAAGGCGTATGGTATGGCGATGCTGTACATGAGGTTGTGAAACCGCTGGATTGTCCTTGTTTCTGGATGTGGAGAGAGGATGAAATGGTAAATCCATCGATTGATTCTGCGCCTGTCCATGAGAGGAAAGTGATGATGTATTTTGTGGGCGGAGGGATGGTGCAAGGTCATCCTCTTGAGTCGCCTCTTGGCTGGTCGACGATGGAAGTCACCAAAATGCCAATCTTCGGCGTGAATTTCAGGAAAGCTTGCACGAGCGAAAATGCTTTCCCAGCTGCGTTGCAAGATGCCGTATCAGCTTTCTACTATTTGATCGATCAAGGATTCAAGCCTGAGAATGTGTGCATGATGGGCGATTCGGGCGGTGGTGGGATTGTCATCACTGCAGTACTGTATTTGAGAGCATTTCGGGAGCAGCTATTGCAGCCAGGGAGTTGTATTCTCGTCTCACCATTTCTGGATCTCGTCGATGATTTTCAGAGCGATGAAGAGACGCTCAATCTCGATATTCTTGATCCCACAATGTGCTCTATAGCTGCTACGCAATACACTGCCAATAGACAAGACTTACGCGCCACTTTACTCTCTCCGGGTCGTGGGAAGCTTGCAGCGCCGTATACGCTTGAGGGATTACCGGATATCTTGATGTGTTATGGAGACGCTGAGATCTTCATGCCGGGTATTCCAGAGTTTTTCAAGAAGGTATTGGGTGAGGGAAACAGGGTTGAGTGTCATAGAGGGGTTGATCAGGTACATGTTTATCCGTGTTATACGAAAGATAGGAAGCCGGGGAGTTTCTTTGGGAGGTTGAATGCTTTCTTAGCTGGTGAAGTGATAGTTGGGGAGTGCGTAGATTAGGTACGGATGGGAAAGGAGAACGCAACTCGGCGTTTACTGCCATTTGAGTGGAAGCAAATCACATCAAGCAAGACGTACAGTAGTCGAGTATTGATCTATGTTAATTGACGAAGGACATATCTATAGTCATTTGTGTCACTCAGAAGTATTCAAGATCGGTAATAGAGTCAGTGAATCAAGCGGAGAGAAATTTATACCAAAACAGAAGGTGATATGTCAGTGGTATGTACAAGATCGATATTAAGGTCAGGGCCTCGAGAAATAATATCTAAAGAAAATGGTGCCCCTTCCGAAATAAAGGATGAACGACGGTTTACGATCTAGGTAAGAAATATGAAGATGCTAACGATAGCAACAGAGAAATCTTCGACTTACTCGTCTTCCCTCTCCTCACTCCCCGTCGGCACCTCAACGTCATAGGAATCTTCCAATTCCAATCTTACAAACAAAACACCTCCCTTCCCCTCCACTCGCACCACGTCCTCTGCACCTTTTCCCCTTTTCATCCTTTCCCTCTTCTCCTCCTTCCTCCCTCCATTCCCTCACCTCCCCACTTACCTCCTGCGGTCCAGAACTCCTGTAGCCCTGCTGTCTCGTTGTAGATTTCCTTACCTGACGACAAGACTTACAACGTCCGGGATCAACCATGTGTGACTTAGCAATCGTAATGCAACCGTCTGGTGTAGAGGCGGGACAGGGGTAAGTGGATGTTAGAAGGCGATGGGAACAGAGGGTGAAGAGAGTATACTGTTGGATACACATCTTGGGTGATGGGTAGTGGACTGGTGATACTCTAGAAATTCAAGTCTGGTATGGATGGGTAAATGAGTGAAGTTGGAGTGCGAGTCGGAGTGTTGAGTGTTGCAGCGAGGCAGTGCTATGGGATTATTCGACTAACTCGAATCGTATCGAGTTGCGCGGATCAGAATGCGCTGGTTCTGAATTGTACTTTTGGACCTCGAAAATGATGTTGGAACGTCGAGAGCGAGAGACAGAGAAGGCTAAGGAGATCATATGGAGAGGAGAATAGCATTGTTCTCTCCGCACCAGCTACAAGCTTCCACACAAGCACAATAAATGAAAGAAACTCGCCTAACTTGGTGTCGAGGAACAAGACACCTTTCATTGGGCAAGAAATTTCTCAATGTATAAGCGACAAAGGATCTCGCATTGTGTGTCCAAGCTTGTCTATCTATGTCTTGTGTCATCTTTCACTAATTGAAAGAACTCTTTGAGTCCTGTTGATACCATGGTATATTGTTCCTGTGTTGTCATCAGGCAAGCATGTCTCAAATTCGGGTACGACTTGGAGGCTTTCGATCAGACGCTGGCACTCGCCTTGTAGTGAAGGGAATTAAGGAAATGCGGCCACGGGCTATGTAGGCTCCCCTCACAACCTTCCTAAGGAGCACTATGAAATGCTTCTATGCAAAAATCAAGGAACGATAAGTGATTTGATTGGCTCTTATCAACCACTGGGAAGAGCGTTGCAAGTTATTATGAAAGGCAAACATATTATCGACGCTTGTCTAATGCCGCGGCATACACAAAAGAACTCAGAAGGCACCGGAACCCAGGAAGCAGCAGAGGACGAGACGCACAATTCTCTCAATAATTCATGCATTCATTCTCAAAGAGTGGCCTGAAAACAATCCCAGACGCCAGATTCCGCTGTTCGTCTCAAGCACACTTTCTTCCGTTCAACCCCCATTTAGCCATAGAAGTCGGGCAGAGCAATATCGATAGGTACTGGGCTATCGTCTTTTCTCCGCGATGGGGATCAGATAGCAAAATGATGAGATACTCTACCATTACAGGTATGGGAAACCGCTAAAAGGTCTGCCATATGCCTGTCTCGCTCCGTTTGCCCTGCCTTCTGCTGCATAATTATGCACTTCGCTCTCTACCTTTATGTCTCACTCACGTCAACATTCTTCGCCTATCAAAATCGCAAAATCGTCGTAATTGGCCTATGCGCGGAAGGTCTTCACGTCTGGTCGTTGCTTCCGTCAGCATCTTCTAGCTCCTCGTCACCATCTGCATCCTCGTCGTCCGCATTTAGAACAGTGGCACCCATCATGGCAGTGGCACCGATCGTGCCGGTCATTGAGTGATCATCATCTTCGTCATCACCATGGGCCATAGGATCATAGCCGCCCTCAGCTGGAGCGAGGCTGTTAAGATGATTTCGTAGACCATTGACACCCACTCCAGAGAAAACGCAGAAGACATTCCTCTGATGCTCGGTAAATTCTAATTCAGTCATTAATAAAGTGCTGGATGACAGCAGAAAAGTTAGCTTACCTGGGGGTGCTTCTCGACAGAACTGCTCAAGATCTGGTCGAAGGAAAGCTTGCACACCAGTCAAACTCAAATGAGTCAGCTTTTGGCAATTATTGAGGAGGACAATGATGCTCTGATTCACATGTCAGTTGGTTTTTTCCAGAAGTTTGGGGAGCAACACGGACATTCAAAGTCAAGTTCGTGCAGTAACTCAGATGCACTCTTTCGAGGCTGCTTCCAGCCAAAGTTTCGTATAGCTCCCCATCAGCATTTCTGTAATGACGCGGGAAGCGGTTACGGCTCTGTGCCAAGGCATAAACACTATCATCGGTGATGTTTGAACACTTGACAAGACCAATTCTTCTCAATTTCGGAAGAGTGGCTAGCTTGGTAACCGAGGCATCAGTCAAGTGTGTACAACACCCAAGATCAATATACCTGATTCGATTGCACAGTTGTACGAGCTTGGTGACCGCAGCATCTGTGATCTGACCACAGTGTCCCAGATGAAGATAGTGGAGGTTCTTCCCGAGCTTGCTTATGGCATTGACAGACAAATCCGTGAGATTTCTGCACTTCGCGAAGACTAAATTCCTCAACCGCGGAGCTACTTCGATAATCTTTTCCACCGCTCTGTCCGTGAGACGAGCACAGCTTGTCAGATCCAGTATACGAAGGTGCTCATATGTTCTTCTATTGTCTAAGTTGAGGAAAGCCGAGTCGGAGATCAGCTCACAGTTCGCCAGTCGTAATTCTCGCAACGTCTGGCCATGTGTGATGAGCGCAGTGACTGGACCATTTCCAATGAGCCTGCACGAATGCAGGTCAATCTCGAGGATGTTGGGGCAGTTCTCAGCGAACGCCACTATGGAAGAGTCTTCGAGTTGGTCACAGTCGTTCAGCTTGAGCTAGAAGCGTTTTAGCAATGCAGAGCGTTGATATTGATTGAACTTACTCTTTTGATGTATCTGCAGGATTTCGCCACAGCAGTCATAGATTCGTTAGATATCCTTGTGCAGCCGGAGATATTGAGGCCTTGTAACCTATGGCAATTGTCTGCCAAAGAGAACATAGAGTTCTCAGTAACTTCGAAAACTCCCGAAATATCCAGAGCCAGAAGATGATTGCTATCGCGGAGAAGGCCAGTCACTCCAGCGTCCGTGAGCTTATTGCAGTTGGTCAGAGTCAGGCGTTCGATCCTATTGCAGTATTGTAAGGCAATGACACTCCCATCATTGCAGCCGTCCGCAAGCTGTGCTAGATTCAGACGTTTGATGAAGTCCACATATGCGAAGTAGGGACGTTGCTTGATGAGTGTGCTGCAGATGGCGCTGTGCTTATTCCAATTCACACAAGCCGGCCGATGCCACAGTAAATCAACACTGTTTCGCGCCCATAACTTCGAGACGCCCATACAATTCAGCAGATCCTGCGGGCTACTGAGCTTTGAGAATATGCCAATGAGGACCTCTGCGGGCAGACGATTCGACGCGGCCACACAGCTCCATTCCGACACGGCCATGTCCTGGAATGTAGGAACCCCGATGGATGATTGAGAATCGTTATTGCCAGCGTAGAAGTCGGACTCCTCATAGTCTGCCCGCGCGGGAGAATTGCTCGATGATGACTGGGAATCGCCTTCAACTTCTGGAGTGCCGGTGCGATAAGAGCCTTCGGTTTGTAAATGCGCCATGATCGGTGCTTGGGGGCCGGGCGGTCTCATTCTATCGTTGACGTCCATATTGGCAGGAGCGAAAATGGAAGTCGTGGCTGGTGTCGTACCTCGAGCCTCAAAAAGCCTTCGATGAGGTCGCGTCCCGTCTTGTTTATGTGATTCACTGGCTGTGCAAGGTCCGCGAGTTGATGTAGTTGTGTAGAGGGGGAGGGGGGATCGTCAGCCCTCAGCCTTGTTTATGGGATATGATTTTCGTCGCAGGCTTATTGATACTAGTTGAGACCGTCGAAGAATGTAGTCATGGCTCGCGCTACTGTTGATCCAAAGGTGAATCGTATTGGGAGGAAATATCGCGATGTCTTTGCTCCGGGCGGCGTCTATTGGCTTTGTGATCAGATTATGGCGATTGTTTGACACGGCGGAGGCTCGAATGTTAGTGGAAGATGCGCTGGATGCACAGCACCCGTATCACACATGATGCAAGGCTGTGATTGGACTCGCTTCGGGTGGCTTGCAGGTGAGGTTCTAGCACGTGAGAGGACTAGGAGGTAGGTAGGTACCTTATTTATAAATAGCTATAATTGCGACTACGACTACGAGCGACTACAATGGCCACGATCTTCAGATGAGTTCTGGTTCCATTCGCAAAACGTGTTCAGCAGTGTCTGTAGGTACGCATGTCCTTCCGGAGCACTCGGCAGATAATCGTCATCACTCGATCAATGAACAACATAATTCCGATCGAGTACTTTTCCACCCTACGCAAGTACTGTAAGACATGTTCCTAGCTCCACCATGTCAAGAAGACAGCAGTCCCTAGAGCGTCTTGCTTATGCAGCAGATCAACGCCACGTAGAAACTTTCCGAAAAAGCCGATGATAGAACTCACAGTTTATAATGGATGCAGACAGCTGTCTGTAGTACGACTCATACTGGCGAGTATCACTCTCCGTCAGATTACCAACAAATGCTGGAGATGGAGGTTCTCCAAGGACACCAGGATGTAGATAGTACCCAGGGGTTTTTGACAGACATTGACAAGGTAATCTAGGAAATGAACTGAAAATCAGGTCTTCCTACATGACATAATCGACTGCTTTCTACGGATTTTTGGTGTTATCCTAAAGGCAGCATGGAGTTCAGTAAAGTTGGACACACTCTACAGGAAAGCCAGCTTGGTGTGTCCTATAATCAACATACCATGGCGAAAGGTTACCTCCATGCTCTACCCATGCTCTACCAACGATCGATACTGCTCAGAATAGCTAGAAGGGCACCCAAGACTACGATTCCGTGTCAGCAATCAGACTCCCAACTCTATTCAGAATCGTCAGACTTACAAGCACCAGCAGTAGCAATGTACGAGGCCACACTCCACGTCGTCTGGATGGTTGCTGCATCACCCCAGTCTTTCGAATTGAGCCACAATCCAATGCCTAAGCTTAGCAAGACAGGTGTTAGAACGACAACAGAAATCCGAGGGCCGGAAAAGCCCAGAATGATTTCCAAGGAGAGGATATCTCCCTTCTTAGGTCCCGGGTCATTCTTGTTCAGTGCTACTATCCAGTCATGCCACTCTTGTTACATCTCTCGTGATTGGAACCAGCTTTGGTAGGCATGGAAGAACTCCTGGAGGGTCTTTTCACTCCCCACATCTATCCTCACGCGCTCATGCATGACCTGCGATCTGAGGGGGCTCTCTGGCGGGCACCCTATGCTAATTAGAAAGCCATCGAAGACTGGAGGCAGAAGACGGTTACCTTGTAGATCCCGAATCTTTTTACATGTCTGAGTGAGAAGAGTCCTCCCCACCCTCTCAATTGAATGATTGCTCTTCGCATCGCCCAAGCTATTTTTTACTCTGCGTCAATTGTGACCAGACATTCGCGTGGCGCTCCACCAGCTTCCGAGAGGAGACCCAGCACCACATACGGTAGAGTTGAAAGAGTCCCTTTCAGCTTTGGCAGGCCTGGTAAGTTGATCTCATCTTCGACCACGGGTTCGGCATTGACCCATTCACTTCCAGAGGCAAGACGTCTTTTGGTGGTCTTTCTACGCTTGCTCAAGAGGTCTGTGTCCTTGTAGGACTCCCACCCATATTTTTTATTGATGCCATGTGCCAGATGTAGTATGGAGGATTCCCTCATCATTGCGAAAGTAGACAACAACTTTCGATCCACACTGTGTTCCATTGACCCCAGGTCCGTAAGCTGATCACTATCTACCTTATATTGGCAAGCGAAGTCGAGGAGTGTGGTAGACGACCCGAAACAATGATCCTTGTATCCATGAACATGTTCCACCCTACCACATTTTGTCTCATCTGAGGATATGAATATTTCATGAACTCATCATTCTCACGTTCAAACACGAATGGTAGCATGCATGTCTTCATAGAGGAACTTAGACCTTCAGGTTCCAGTCGCGGACAGCTGGACCTTTTGCGAAATTCGTAGTAGCCTTCTGGGAAGCGAATACCGAATGTACTTCGGTGCTTTTGGTCGGCGTGAGAACCACGCTCCTCTATCTTTCCAGCGAGGCTGCATAGCTCTTCACTGACAGCCATGGACTGCATAGAATCTGGAGCCTGATCTGCGCTGAGTACAGGGCTCGATGCAGCAGGTAGGGCTGATATGAGCCGTCCAGCATCAGCTATATCCATCGTAGAGTCCGTGATAGCCATCCTATTTTATGAACGACCGCAGAGAAAGCTAGTTCTATAAAGGCTTCAAGCTGAGATGACGTGAGGTCATGCTGTCTGCGGCTGCAGCATGCATCCATACAGGCTGAGCCGGCTGGAAGCTGGAGCTAGGCCTATATGGGCTCCTTTGATACATGGGCGCAACTATCGCATTAATGAGGTTCTGTAGTCAGATTGTCAATTCATCTCATGAGGGAGCCAAACAATTTCAATCATACTTCCTCTCCTCTTACTCTTACTTAGCTCGTCATCATCACTATGTCCTGTCCGCTTCAAACTTTGCATCTGTGCACAACATAGGGTAATCAGTATCAAGTGTCAAGGAGCGATTGAGAAATATAAGCAGGACCACGAATACTCACAACGAAGATCATCCTTCGGAAAGATCATCATGTATCGACAATTGAAATTTTATTTCTGCGCTAGCGGACATTCAAAACAAGAAGCTCGGCAAGCTTCCCCGGATTTTCGCTTGCAAGCTTATCAGCCCATCATCATCATCGAGCACCAACCTTTTCTCTCCACCTCATAACCTTCAATCAACAGATCTGTAAACCCAACTCCACACCCAAAATGTCTCTCCGCACAACTCCCCTCCGTCTCCTACGACGCCCTCTCACCCACCCAACACAATGCCTCAACTCACGGCTTTCGCTGCGGACAGCTACCACAACCTCCAAACCAGCCCCCGAACGTCTCGACCCCATAACGCTCCACCGTCTCGAGTCTCAGCGTCGAGCCTACTACAAGCGGCGCTCTTACTACGCCGCCGGCGGCGTCATATTCGGCATGCTAGGAATCTATTTCACAGCCACCTCGATCGACCTCGAGAAATATCCTCCGTCCGGACCTCCCAAACCCTCCTCCGACTCTCCCAATATCCCAAGCGGAGTCGCACGTCTCGATTCACCAGGACGAGCAGATGATCCCTTAGTTGTGCTGGGTAGGGAACGCAAAGTCGTCGTACAGAAACTCGGCGAAGAGCCCGAGGAAATCCCAGATGCTGTACCCACCGGCACATCAACCATCCCCACCTTCCCCCGGATCCTCGAGTTTTTCGACGATGTACAAACTGGGCATCCAGAAGGTCTAGGCTCCAAAGGCGAGAATGCGCTCGTAGAGTACCAGCTCCTCGGCGTCGGTCTCCGCACCGTCACTTTTCTCGGAATAGAAGTCTACGTCGTGGGGATGTACGTCGCGACAGACGATATCGCGAAATTACAAAAAGGGTTGATCGAGAAAGTCGCGAAGGGTGCTAGTAGTCTGGTGAAAGGGGAGAAAGAGGAGTTGAGGCGGAAACTGTATGATCCCGTTGA
This sequence comes from Neospermospora avenae, assembly GCA_014282315.1. Taxonomy (NCBI): domain Eukaryota; kingdom Fungi; phylum Ascomycota; class Leotiomycetes; order Helotiales; family Ploettnerulaceae; genus Neospermospora; species Neospermospora avenae. The sequence continues at coordinate 2,073 of JACBAH010007290.1, read as the reverse complement.
GGGGACTAAGATCTGGAGCGAGCTTCTGAGGGATACGGGTGTTAGGACGTTGGTGAGGATTGTGCCTTGTAAGGATACGGATTTTGGACATTTGAGGGATGCTTATGTGAGAGTCTTGACGGAGAAGATGAGGAGTGGTGGAGAGGAATACGCGGGGGAGGAGTTTGGGGAGGGAGTAAAGACGCTGAAGGGCATGTTTAATAGAGGTGGTGTGCCGAAGGGGAAGGAATTGTTGTTGGCGAGGGATCAGAGGGGCATGTTGGCGGTTTGGTATGACGACGGAAAGAATGGTGCGCAGAGGCTGGGAGAGGTGAGGGATGAGAGGGTTAGTAGAGCACTATGGTTGAATTATTGCAGTGGCAGGAAACCGGCGAGTGAGCCTGCCAGGGGCAGTATTGTGGATGGGGTTATGGAGTTTGTGGAAAGGCCGGTTGGGACGGTGGCTACCCAAGTTCAGTTGCAGAAGCCGGCGTAAATAGAAGTGTATGTCGGGAGGTGTGCATTGTAAATAGTTCTTGTATGATAGCGGTACTACACCATTCCATCCATTACTATTCTTTGTCCGAGGTTGACTTGCCATCAGATAACTGCTCGGTCCTTAGTGGAGTCAACGGAGAAACCTTAGGCGCTGTAGCTATAGAGATTCAGGTCAAAGTTCATTTACAAAGTTGGAAAGTTTGTCACTAGTCGACGTGCAATGCAAATAAATAGGTTCTTGTACGCGAACTGAAATTCATTCGTCCACTCCAGAAACTCTATCTGAGCTCAAAGCTGACTAGTCGGTCCTCGTCTGAAATCCAATGCAGTATCAGTCATCGTATATCTCTCCGCCATCGAAGATTCCCCGCTTACAAAGCACCGGCATCAGTCAATCGCTTCTTGAGGTCACCCTTGATAGCCTGGAGATCCGAGTTGCCCCCGATGTGCTTCTGGGCGATGTAGATGTTTGGGACGGAAGTCTGGCCGTTGATCTCCTTCAACGCGGCTTGGATAGCAGAACCGTCATCTGTGAATTTGATTGTTAGACTTTGTGATGTGGCGAATGGAAATGCGAGTGGGAATAGCTTACCAACTTGGTCCAACTCGATGGTGTAGTAGTTGGCGCCGAGCTCGGTCAAGAGAGATTTCGTGGCCTTGCAGTATGGGCAGTATGACTTGCTGAAGACAGCTATATGACATTCATGTTAGCATGGTTCTATTGAGCTACAGCGGGCAAATGAAGGATCGCTCCACAAGGCTGAAGTCGATAATGGAAGAGGTGACATACCGACGGCATTATCGTCAATGATTTGCTGAGCCTTGGTCTTTGCGGCGGACATGGTGGCGGGGTTGACAGAGGTTGTCGAGAAGAATTTGCGTAGGAACGAAATGGTGGGCAACTGATGTTTAGTTCGATTTAGGGTGGGATGGAGTGATTGTTATAAAGGAGGGGTTCGGGCTGTTGTGCTACTAGTGGAAATGGTGATTTGTATGGCTAAAATATGTACCTACGGCGAATTCGAGTGAAGCTGCAACTGCGTCTGCGTCTAGATGGATTGATTACTGATTTCGACTGGGGTGAAAAGGGACTGGAGCTCTGGGCCGCGGGATTATGATTATGACGCAACGACGGGAGGCAACCTACAGCCAAACAGTGACAGGGATTCTGTTGGACTGTTGGACTGTTCGATGTGCAAGATGACAAAGCATTTAGCTTGCATGGATTATGGTGGAATTGCTGAACCCTGAGTGGATGTGGACGGACGTCTGCTTTGCTGGCAGATTCCATGCTTCGAGATCTCGTACCGGTACCTACGGTCAGCATTTGGAATCTGTGCACCTATAGAAGATTCACGGCTCGAGATCTACAAGATCTAGTGTGATACAGTATGTCTGAAGACCCAAAAAAATAAGCTCTCTAGGTATATGCCAATGATAGTATCACCTGATCATTTGTTGTCTGTAAGGTAAGTAAATACTAGCCGGCCCACCTCCAGTTTCGCTCGGGGCTCGCTTACTGTCGGGGAAAGCGAATGTCACAGGCAAGCAAAACTGTCACAGCTCAGATAGCCGAGGCAGTCTTTTCCCACCAAA